>JACSYO010000169.1:122500-171298 GCA_016806645.1 Ophiodon elongatus | reverse complement strand
AACCAGAACCAGAACCAGGACCATACATAGTGTACATCTATAAATATCCCTGTGTAAACAAACAAACCACGATGACCGGGCCGTGGCTGGTCTCATGGTCCTGAAGCCGACTAACAATAACAGAATCATATGCAGACTTTAAGATGGTCCTATTTTCATACCTGCTCTGACACATATTAGCGTAGAGGATGAAGAGTAGGGGCCAAAGCACACATCCTTGTGGGGAGCCAGTGGAGGAGCACGCGTTGTGTCCTATGAGTTATAAAGTCAAGAATCCAACCCACAAGGTTATGACTTAAAAGCTCATCTCACCCCTCCAACCTTCTTTCCATGACCCCTCTACCCTTCTGGTTCCTTCTCCCCTTCCTCCCTTCCTCGCTTGACCCCTTTCCACCTCCTAAATCTAACCCCTCATTCCATCTACAATAAACCATTTTAAGCTCATAACTCTACCAGCCTGGTCTTTGGTAGTGAAATGACATTAAAACCTGTTAGGTAAATTATTGTTGCCAGAATTTTGCATGAGCAGCTTCTCAACAGGCAGCGACTGACAGAGAGGATCAGAGACGAGACGAGGATGGACGGACTTCTTCTGAGCATCGTCGTCGTGTCAGGCAAGACTTTAATATGTTTTTATTATTTTCCCATCTTCAACATAATAATGCTGTTTAACCCTTACAAACTGTTTGAGTCTAATTTGACCTGTTGTGACATTTGACATCAGTAAAAACACCCTAAATGTCTCTTTCAGCCTGAAACTTGATGACTTTTACGAAAGTGACCCAAAATACACAAAAATCAAAATCTTTTAAGATGTTATACTTTTGTAGAGATGCTACACATGTTTGTACACTGAGGCTGTTTCAGCTCAAACTTGACCCGTATGTATTGAGATGGATGTCAGATCTACCAGTGTGGGTCACATCAAGGAACATGGTGGTTTTAGGGAATCTTGAAACAGTGAAACTGTACAGGCCATGTTTATGTGTTTATGGGACAAAGGTCACAGAGGTCAAGGGGGACCTCGACTCTGTCACCAGAACGGTCTGAGTTCCCACCTCATTTGCCAGGTTTCCCCAGAGCATAATCTACTCAGGAAGACATTTGAATAAATTTGGGTTGCTGCTCGCCCTCCTCCTACTCCTCCTACTCCCACTCCTCCTCCTCCCCCTTCTCCCTCCTCTCCCTTCCTCCTCCCCCTCCTACCACCATCCTCCTCCGACTCCGCCCCTTTCCTCCTCCCCCCTCCCTTCCTCCTCCCTCCCTTTGATAGCTTTTCACACCAAGCATAACAGAGTCGGTGCAGTCGGATCCCCGGTGAGAGTGAATCCATACCAAAGATAACGTTCACTGTACTGCCTCGAGCTCACAGTGTTTTCTTTTGTTTTATCACCACTCATTCTGGGCTTTTCATCTGGTTAGACGGTTGCCCAGCGACCAGTTCAGAGTCTGGATTATTGTTTTTGAAATATTTACCTACTAGCTACCTACTGCCACCCACTGGCCTGGAAGAGTATTTAATTACTCGGCCAGCCACTATATATATATATATATATATAGTGGTAGATAGATAGATAGATAGATAGATAGATAGATAGTAGAGTATTTAATTACTAGGCCAGCCACTTTATTGCAGGCTCAGATGCTCAACAATGGCAAATTATTTGCGGCAACTAAATAATATTTTTTTTGACCGATTAAGTGAAATTGGACATTTTCCCACGACACACTTGATGATCTCTCACGGCACACAAAATCTCTGGTTTATGGGACAGAGGTCACAGAGGTCAAGGGGGACCTCGACTCTGTCACCAGAACGGTCTGAGTTCAGGTTCCCCCAGAGACACCTGCTGGTCGTCCAGAGGTCAGAGGGGCCTCGTCACAGACACAAGATCTGCACCTGCAATGTAATAATAAAATCTACTCAAGAAGAGATTTGAATCAGTTTGGGTTGGTGCTCCCCCTCCTCCTCCCCACCCTCTCCCCCTTCCTCCTCCCCTCCACCCCCGCCCATCGTCCTCCTCTCCGCCCTCTTCCTCCTCCCCATCCTTCCTCCCCCCTTCCACCTCCTCCCCATCCTCCTCCTCCTCCTCTCCTTCCTCCTCCGCCCCCCTCCTCCTCCTTCCCCCTTCCTCCTCCCCCTCCTCCTCCTTCTCCTCCGCCCCCCTCCTCCTCCTCCCCCCTTCCTCCTTCCTCCCCCCTTTCCTCTCACTCCTCCCCCGCTCTCCTCCCCCTCCTCCCTCTTCCCCTCCCCTCCCTCCCCCCTCCTTAATATTAAATGTAATCAAGATGCTGTTTGTTGATTCAGGGCTGTGTGCCGTCTCATCATCTGCTGTACGTCGCTACCATTTAGTTTATGAGCTGAAGAACATGAGTGAAGCACAGCGTCACTGCAGAGAGCAGTACACCGACCTGGCCACCATACGAGACCTGGAGGACCAGAAGACCCTGAACAACATGGTGGATTCAAGCAAACTGCTCAACAAGGTGAGTTTTATGATGTCAGACAGGTGGTCTGAAAGATTTACATTCTCACAGTGGTGGAAAGTATGCAGATGAGCTGTACCTGAGTATGTACTTGTACTTTACTTGAGTATTTTAGTTCAATGATTTTACATGTTACATTTCAGAGGGAGATTTACTAACTTTTGTTACTTTACAGATTAAGATTTATCATATAAAACATCTGATTTAATGCAACATGCTGCTAATCTGTACTGGATATTTACAGCATTAATATCTCATCAAACAAAAATCATCCATGTAAATACATAGTGGAGTAATGTTGCCATTGTTTGCACTGTTAGCGCTGTTAGCATTGTTAGCTTTAGCCATCAGCTCAGCCGTCACCACGTTGTGAGAGCTTAGTCCTTTATGAACAGCAGGAGTGATGACAGGAAGTAAAACCTGCTTCAATGTTCATATTAACACCTGAATATTGTTTTAACACAGACTTGAAATAATTGGGAACCTGTCCTTGAAAGGTTTTGCATATCAGACAGATCGGCAGTATCAAGACTGTAGATGGGAAGTAAAGATATCTGAAAGTCTATTTCTTTATATCACGATGAAATATTGCTTTCAGCGAGCCTGGATAGGACTGTACGAGGACGACAGCTGGAGCTGGAAGTGGTCAAACCCAAGCTTCTACAAACCCGGGGAGACGGAGTTCAGACGATGGGGGGATGGAGAACCGGACAACTCCGGCGGAGTAGAACACTGCTCATTGATGTCTTCAGATGGGTTCTGGCACGACGTCCCTTGTAAACATTCCTTCGGTTCAGTCTGCTTTGATGTCAGAGGTGAGAATATTAAAACTACTATGAGAAACTTTCCTTCTGTGTTGGTTCTGGCGCCCCCTGTGGACTGGGTGTGTTTGGGGGTTTGTAAGAGGTAGTGTCTCTGAGCACCAGGTGGTGGTTCTGGCGCTCCCTGTGGATTAAAGAGGTAGTGTCTCTGAGCACCAGGTGGTGGTTCTAGCGCCCCCTGTGGACTAAAGAGGTAGTGTCTCTGAGCTGGAAGAGGAGGAGGAGGAGGAGGAGGAGGAGGAGAGGAGGAAGAAGATGAGGAGGAGGAGAGGAGAGGAATGGAGAGGAGAGGAGAGGAGAAGGAAGAGGAGAGGAGAGGAGAGGAAAGAGGAGGAGAACTTAGGAGGAGGTGAGTGGACTGGTCTCTGCTGGATCTGGGTCTGTCCACGGTGGACTGGTCTCTGCTGGATCTGGGTCTGTCCACGGTGGACTGGTCTCTGCTGGATCTGGGTCTGTCCACGGTGGACTGGTCTCTGCTGGAGGCTACTGATGGAGGTCTATAGAGGATCAGGACTAAATAGTTTCATAACCAGTTAAAGTTCCTCTCAGTAACTTGAACTAGTCTTCAGCTCCATGAATATCATTTAAAGCAGATTAATGTCATCCAGCCGGTTTGTTTCATGTCTGTTGGAGGGAAAATATCTATGATGTGTTTTATGAATGAGAACCAGATGGTACACAATGTGATACCCTCAGGAGGAGCCTTGATCGGCCTTTTCAAAGATGGATGGAAGTGGTCTGATGGAAGTGACTCCTCATTTAGGATCTGGAATCCTGAAGATCCTCGTGGTTCCTCTGAGACTTGTGCAGCAGCAGATTTTAGTGCCGATGGACAATGGGTGGAGCTGAACTGTAACGTCATGTCAGCGTTCATCTGCTACAGTGGTAAGCTATCATTCACTCAGCCTTTAAATGTGGATTCAGGTTAGCTTCATTAACAGATGCAGTAAAAAAAAAAAACGACCCAAAAACATCAAAAGTAGATAAAAATAAAATCTATAGATCTGAAGTTATGGAGAGAAAACACATTGAATACGCAGATCAACTGCAGATGATGGAGAGTGCTGGCCTCAGTGATGCGCTAATACTAAGTCCATGCTAAGCTAAGCTAAGCTAAGGGGTTCTTGCACCAGCCATATTTAAAGATTGAGCTGATGGAAAATTACAATACATTTCTCTTTTATCTTTCAAAGTGTTAAAAATTCAAGGATGTTGATTATTATCAGCCATAAATGTTGTGACTGATGAAGGTTGTTTGTTTTTTAGATGTTGTTCCTGTTTCAAAGCAAGTGATCAAAGTGAGGCTGGTGAAGAGAAGCTCCTCTCTGGATCTGAATGACCCTGTGGTGATGGAGGACCTCTTGAAGCAGGTACATCTTTCTCACATTAAAAACATAACAAGGTGATATATGTGATTCAGTGGACTACTAAGAACAATGTCAATGTGCTATGTGCAGTGGACTCGTGGACACGTCGTTATTGAAGGTAGACTTGTGTCCAAAAAACATGAAACAACAAAGCTGTTGTAGTGGAAACCAGAGTTGTTCTACAGCAGAGCTTCCACATGAGGACAGTGTGAGAAAGGATGCAGGATGTAAATGAACAACAGCGTTTAGTGAAGAGTTCTTCTCTGTCAGCCACATTCAGGAAGTAAATGTTTTTGTCTCTCAGCTCAAACAGAGGATGAAGGACCAGGGGCTGAATGACAACATCAAACTGAGCTGGAGGAAGCAGGCGGATGGAAAAGTCTTCCACAAGGAAGAGAAGGAGACAAAGAAGAAGATAAAAGATGAGCTTTAATGTTCTTTCAATCCACTCTGGTCAGAGGCTTCCTTTCTCCTCCTCTTCCTCCTTTTCTTCTTCCTCTTCCTCCTCCTCTCAATCAATGGTAGAAAGTACCAAAGTACTGAAGTACAGACCCTTTGCTGTGAAGTAACCTATTTCCATTTCATAGTACTTTAGACTTTTACTCCACTACGTTGATCTGTCAGCTGTAGTTTCTACACTCTTAGAAATACGGGTTCCAAACAGGTTCTTCCTGAAGGGCTGAGGTTCTACCCCGAACCATTTGCTTCTGAAGAACCCTTTCCTTCTTCAAGGATTTTTAAAAGCACAGATGTTAACCACGTCAGCCCCGGTTGGTTATGAACCTCATGAGGAACCCAGAGTGAGTTCTAGATAGAACCCTTGGTTCCTGGTGGAAACCCGCGGGTGGGATCTTGTTTGCCCCCTTAGAAGGTGGAAAGGTTCTGCATTGTTGGAAGACATAATATTTTAATGTGAATATCTCAACAGACATAATGCCCTTGCCTTTAATTAACTTTTAACTGATCGTGTTTTAACACTCAGAGAAAACAATGAACTTCATAGACAACAAAACTAATAACTGTAACATGATATCATAGGGAGCTAGCATTATCATAAAGGACGAGCCGGCTGTGGACAGGATGAGCTTGGGCCTCTATCGAGAGCCGGATATGTTTAGTCTTCAGAGTTTAACCTCCTCATACATGTGTCTCGGGAGACGGTAGTTAGTAGCTCAGGTTTAGGTACATCTGTCTCATAAAGACGATGGTCCACCTTGTGGAAGAGTACATATATGTGAAAAGTATACTCTATATATAATCAATGCTCGGCAAATGTAATGTGACCAGTATGATTTGTAAACGGTCCTTTCTTTTAAGGTTGTTATCAGGATATCTGGTATTCATGTATACTCTGTAAAACCATGTACTTTCTTGTAATAAGGTAATTATGATATATTGTATTCAGGTGACATGAGGAGAACTGTACTGGAATCAAATTGCCTTATTTGGATATTAAGTGAGCACGGTGTCGGTCTTAAGTCTGGAAGGGTGCAAAAAGCAGAAGTTAAGGAAAAGAAAGGGGGGCCCTCGATATATATATGTATAGATATATATATATATATATATATATATATCACTTTGCTCACTAATATCCAGTTCTTATTTTCTTTCTTTGAGTGTTGCGTTTAAATCTTTAATAAGTTTTCTATCTTGTGTTAACAATAAAAATCAACTGCATTGCAGTTTAACCAAACAGTGAGTTTGTAGCCTTCTTTAGTTCCTTCACTCAGTTCTTTGATGGAGCGTCTCCTGTCCGAGAGGGGGGTCTCCACGGCAACCACTCAGCCCCTGTGGGAAGTTTGAGGTTCACCACTCCTGATATCACACATACACCTACATTACATTGTGAAAACATACCTGGAGGACACCTGGCTTCTGGCCCTGGTATTGTAATATCCATAAAGGTTAGGAGAGAGATTTATAACTGGTAAGTTTCCTAACAGGGTTTGTCAAAAATGATTAAACTGAGGGTTCATACCGACCGCTATCAGAGCATTATACCACTATAAATAAATAATGAAGGTATACAAACAACTATTCTACAGGTGGCCGTTGGGCCTTTGTAGATGAAACTAGTAACTTTTATTGGGTCTTGGTGAAACAGTCTGAACTCTAATTAAGAACCAGGTTCCTCTCAGCGGAGGTCATCCGAGGCCTTTTGGGGTGACACGCGCTCGGAGCCCGCAGTGTGCTGGTGCCTCAGGGCCACGGAACAGGGTTTCCCTTATTCCTTTCACTCACTGCTCTCCGCTCACGACTCACCTCTCAGGCCAGGTGAGGGAATCATATCGGGAGACGCTGGACCTCCTCCTCGCCCCCCCTTCTCACGGCTCTCACCCGAGACCCCTTAAAGCTCACGGGCGGGCCCCTTCGTCAGAGCTGAGAGGTTTCAGTTCTGAGACCGCACCAGGGGCCCTCACTGGAGGGACGACCGAACCTCGGTGCCGGGAAACCTGAAACCTGGTTTCTGAGCTCACACACTTCTGTCGGAGATCGTTTCTCTCCCCCAAATTCTAAACAGAAACTTAAAGCCTCGATAAAAACATTTTAATAAATAAAATAACGTCATCGTTAACAGTATTTAAACCATAGATTTAGTCATATATTTACCTGTGTCTTTGTTCATTATCTAGGTTATTGATACAGATGTATTTAATGCTGTTTATTTCCTCTGATATTTGATGTTAATGGTTAATTTGCAACCTAGTTGTATACATCATGTATTTACTTGTTTATTTGTTTCATTTTAGAACCAAACATTGCTACATGGAAGAGTGAGCAAATGTTGATCATGAAGCAATAATTAATGAATATTGAAAAATAAAGAGACTTTTGATTTATTCTTATGAAGCAGCCTTCAGTGGACCTCTCTTCAGTTACCACCCAGTCAGAGCACCACCTGTGCTTCCCTTTTTACCTTCATTACTACATCATCACTGTTACTGTCATCATCATCAACATCTAACCTGTTCTGTTCTGACTCTGCTGTCAGTGTCTTAGCCCCTCTGACCAGATCATAATCATAATGTAGCACTTTGGTCTCAAGAAGGATTTAGCTCTGTGTTGTGTTGAACACTGTTGTAGGAGTTAACTTTATGAGTTATTGTATAAGACTGAAACATAGCTCAGCTACTCTCATTTCTAAGATGTCTCACATGGTTTATGGTGGTCAAATGAAAAAAAATCAAACTTTTTGTTTTTCAATGGCAATAAAACTGGTCATTTTATTTGGACCATAGCACTTGACCAACATTATATCTTCTCATCGTTACCATTTGACCTCTTCTGTTCAATGCTTTTAGGCTTTAACACTTTTCAGCAGGTAGTTTACCTTTTTTGTATTATCTGCTATTTTCATTATTTTCAGCTATTTTCAGTTATTGTCCGTTATTTTCAGTTATTTTCATTATTTCCGCTTCAAATTTCAACTTTCAGCATTCCAACACATTTTCAGCAGGAAATGCATTTTCTAGTATTAAATATAATCAAGATGCTGTTTGTCAATCCAGGGCTGTGTGCCGTCTCATCATCATCTGTACGTCGCTACCATTTTCTTTATGACCCCAAGAACATGGCTGAAGCACAGCGTCACTGCAGAGAGCAGTACACCGACCTGGCCACCATACGAGACCTGGAGGACCTGAAGACCCTGAACAATACGGTGGATTCAAGCAAACTGGCCAAAAGGTGAGTTTTATGACGTCAGACAGGTGGTCTGAAAGATTTACATTCACACAGTGGTGGAAAGTATGCAGATGAACTGTACCTGAGTATGTACTTGTACTTTACTTGAGTATTTTAGTTCAATGATTTTTTATGTTACATTTCAGAGGGACATTTATTTGACAGAGTTATGTATACACAGCGTCAGAGTGACCCGAGTCCAGCAGGAGGCTCGGGGATACATACGCGGGTCAGAGTGACCCCAGGACAGCGGGAGGGATGTATAGATATAGTCAATTCAATTCAATGCAATTCATTTTGTATAGCCCAAATTCACAACTTACACATTCTCCTCAGAGGGCTTAAAATATAATAGAGATGTACACACACATATGCACGATGGTCAGAGTGAGCCGAGGACAGTGGGAGGCTTGGGGATGTATACACACAGTTATCTATGCGGGTCAGAGTGACCCGCATGCATAACACTTGCACTACTACCACTACCACTACTACTACGGCTACTACTACTACTACTACTACTACTACTACTACTACTGCTTCGACTACCTCTGAACGGAACCAGTTGCTCATGCACTGTCACTTCAGGCCCTGGGTTGTAAAGGTGTGGCAGCCGCTCCACCCACGCGTCACAGAGCTGTCTCACAGCTGCCAGTTTGTCTGTGGCACGTCTCACGCGTCTCGTCTCACGCGTCTCGTCTCGCGGTCGTCTCGTCTCGCGGTCGTCGAAATGTAGCAGTCTGGAGTACGTGTGAAAGAGTTTGAGTGGTTTCGTGGCACGGAAGATCGCCCTGCCGCTCTCGGCGTCCCACATAACAGATGCGGCCTCGCTAGGATCAGCAGCCCTATGTAAACACGCAGGTCGGTCTCGTCCATCCCCTTCCAGCGGTCGCCGTATTTTTGCGAGCCCTCTCCAGATTTGTCATCTCCAGGATGATTCTTTCTGTGGCCAGTGTGACGAACATGGAGAACGTCGAGGCTATGTCGCAGGCGTGGGACGCCGCGTGTGCTGTGGGGCCCGGGGTCAATTGCGTAGCGTTTCGCACCGAGCTGCCCTCTTGGTCGTGCGCTGCCGGAGGCTTGGGACGATTTATACATACATACGCACGCGGGTCAGAGTGGCCCCTTGGAAAGCGGGAGGGATATATAGATGTATAAATATATTATATATACATAGACACACACAAACACAGACACAGACACACACACACACACACACACACACACACACACACACACACATATATGAGGGGCAGGGAGAGAGAGCCGAGGACAGCGGGAGGCTTGGGGATATACATACACATATGCATGCGGGTCAGAGTGACATGAGTATAACAGGCGGCTTCGGGATATACACTTATGCACGCTGGTCAGAGTGACCCCAGGAAAGTGGGAGGGATATATAGATATAGTCAATTCAATTCAATGCAATTCATTTTGTATAGCCCAAACTCACAACTTACACATTCTCCTCAGAGGGCTTAAAATATAATAGAGATGTAAACACACATATGCACGCTGGTCAGAGTGAGCCGAGGACAGCGGGAGGCTTGGGGATGTATACACAGGGTCAGAGTGAGCCGAGGACAGCAGGAGGGATATATCAATGACCAAAGTGCAAAACCTCCTATCTGCAAGATGATCCAGGAAATTGGGGAATAACCTCCCATCTGCACTTTGTATATTTTTCTTTTATTTGTATATTTAAAAAAAAATAAAAATAATTTATTATGTATTGGGTATCCTTAACAAATAGCATTCTGCAAGGAAAACAACAATTTTTTTTTAGTATTCACAAAAAACTGAATTTTTCAGATTGGAGGTTTTGCTCTTCTGCCATCGATATATTCAAGTCTATTCTATTCAATGCAATTCATTTTGTATAGCCCGAACTCACAACTCACAACTTACTAATTTAATATATAATAGAAATATACATAAACATTTTCGTGCTGCGGGTCATTGTAACCCAAGAAAACGGGAGGCTTGGGGATATATACACACATATGCACGCGGGTCAGAGTGACCCGAGCATAATGGGCGGGGTGATATCTCGGAGAAAACACAACCCCCGGGTCAGAGTGACCCGGGGGTCACTCTGTGGAAAAAACACAAGGGTTAAAGCTCATGGGCGGGCCCCTACGTCAGAGCCGGGGGACGCCGGCAGGTTTCGGTTCTGAGACCGCACCAGGGCCCCTCAGTAGAGCGACAACCGAACCTCGGTGCCGGGAAACCTGAAAAATTTATCTGAAGGTCCGTGTTTACCGTTGATTGGAGCTCAGTCCTGACGGCTAACGTCTGCGCTCGATACGCGTGGTGTCTGCGTGGCGTCTGCGTGGCGTCTGTGCGGCGTCTGCGATTTCAAATTTCTCAGTTTCTGAGCATGCACACTTCTGTCGATCGTTTCTCTCCCCCTAGTTCTAAACAGAAACTTAAAGAGTCTATAAAAACACTTTAATAAATAAAATAACGTAATCGTTAACAGTATTTAAACCATAGATTTAGTCATATTTACCTGTGTCTTTGTTCATTATATAGGTTATTGATACAGATGTATTTAATGCTGTTTATTTCCTCTGATATTTGATGTTCGTGGTTAATTTGCAACCTAGTTGTTTACATAAAATACTTGTTTTAATTGTGTCATTTTAGAACCAAACATTGCTACATGGAAGAGTGAGCATGTGTTGATCAAGAAGTAAGTATAAGTTATTGTTATTGTATAAGACTGGAACATGGAGAGCTCAGCTACTCTAATTTCTAAGATGTCTCACATGGTTTATAGTAGTTAAATGAAAAAAATCAAACTTTTAGTTTTTCAATGGCAATAAAACTGAAGTCATTTTATTTGGACCACAGCATTTGACCAACATTATATCTTCTCATCGTGGCCCTTTGACCTCTTCTGTTTAAGCATTTAATGCAAGATTTAAGTGTGACAAATCAATCAACGAGGTAGCTCAATTATATACGTGTTTATTAAGAACAAACCAACTGTCTCTTTATTTTTCAATAGTCAATATTTATTTCCAGGCTGATGAAACTAAATCTCAGCTCAAGGCTCACTGAGGCTTCGTCTGCGTGATGAAGATGAGGAAGACGAGGCAGACCTTCTTCAGTATAAAGCTCCAGAGGAAGCCAGTAAGTGGACCTTGAGTTTTCATACAAAGCAGGTTCTGGTCTCACCGACTCCTCCAGAACTCCTCTCAAAGAGGTTCTAGCCTCCAGCATGAGAACCCGGTTTGACTGAGGGGGAACCTTCACCCCGGGGGGGGGGACTTTCATTTAATCCTTGTTTTGGTTGCTTCGGGGGGGGGGGGGCTGAGGCCTCTTCTGACTTCTGTTCAGAACATATCTCACAGGACGTACAGAACCTCCAGCGAACAGAGGCCTCGTTTCTGTAGATGTTTCACTCCATTCAAATAAAAACAACAGAAAAGTGACCGCTGCCCGTGTGTCTGTGAGCGCCGCCTTCAGGGCCCGAGCCGCGTGGGAGGCTTTGTGAGCCCACGTGTTGCCTAGCAACCAGGCCTCCTCTTCATCACCTGCAGCAGCAGCAGCAGAGGTTGGTGGTGATGAAGACGAAGAGGATGAAGATCGTCCGGGGGAGTTTGAACACGACGCGAGGAGACGTGAGAATCTCCGTAGTAACGGTCAGAAAGATTAACAACGTTACGGTGTGTTCAGGTACACACCGACTATTGGTCATTTATACCTGATACGTTGCAATAACTATTAATCAGACTATTGGTCATTTATACCTGATACGTTGCAATAACTATTAATCAGACTATTGGTAATTTATACCTGATACGTGTACAATAACTATTATTAATCAGACTATTGGTCATTTATACCTGATCCATCCATCCATTATCCTCCGCTTATCCGGGGTCGGGTCGCGGTGGCAGCAGGCCTAGCAGGCCGACCCAGGCTTCCCTCTCACCCGCAACACGTTTCAGCTCGTTCTGGGGGATCCCGAGGCGTTCCCAGGCCAGCTGGGAGATATAATCCCTCCAGCGTGTCCTGGGTCTTCCCCGGGGCCTCCTGCCAGTTGGGCGTGCCTGGAAAACCTCTAACGGGAGGCGTACAGGAGGCATCCTGATTAGATGCCCGAACCACCTCAGCTGACTCCTTTAGATACGAAGGAGCAGCGCCTCAACTCCAATTTCCCTCCAGATGTCCGAGCTCCTTACCCTATCTCTAAGGCTGAGCCCGGCCACCCTACGGAGAAAACTCATTTCGGCCGCTTGTATCCGAGACCTCGTTCTTTCGGTCACGACCCAGAGTTCGTGACCATGAGGGTCGGAACGTAGACCGCCCAGTAAATTGAGAGCTTTGCCTTCCGGCTCAGCTCCTCTTCACCAAGACGGTCCGGTGCAGCACCTGTTTTACTGCTGCAGCCGCACCGATCCGCCGGTCGATCTCCCGCTCCATCTTACCCTCACTCGTGAACAAGACCCCGAGATACTTGAACTCCTTCGCTTGCGGCAGGCACTGCGTCCCCACCCGGAGGAGCAATCCACCGGTTTCCGGCAGAGCACCATGGCCTCGGATTTGGATGTGCTTACCCTCATCCCCGCCGCGTCACACTCGGCTGCAAATCGCCCCAGTGAATGCTGGAGGTCATGGTCCGAAGAGGCTAACAGGACCACATCATCTGCGAACAGCAGAGAGGCGATCCCGAGACCCCCGAACCCGACGTTCTCCTCCCCCCGGCTGCGCCTAGATATCCTGTCCATGAAAGTCACGAACAGGACCGGTGATAAAGGGCAGCCCTGGCGGAGGCCAACACCCACCGGGAACGCGTCTGACTTATTGCCGAGAATACGAACACAGCTCCTACTGCAGTCGTACAGAGACCGGATGGCCCGTTGTAACGGGTCCATCACCCCATACTCCCGCAGCACCCCCCACAAAAACCCCCGAGGGACCCGGTCGAAGGCCTTCTCCAAGTCCACAAAACACATGTAGACTGGTTGGGCAAACTCCCAGGACCCTCCAGTAGTCTTGCGAGGGTAAAGAGCTGGTCCACTGTTCCACGACCGGGACGGAATCCGCACTGCTCCTCTTGAATCCGAGGTTCGACAATCGGTCGGAGCCTCCTTTCCAGCACCCTGGCATACACTTTCCCGGGAGGCTGAGTAGTGTGATACCCCGATAATTCGAGCACACTCTCCGGTCCCCCTTTTTGAAAATGGGAACCACCACCCCGGTCTGCCAGTCCATGGGCACTGTTCCCGACCCCCATGCGACATTGAAAAGGCGTGTCAGCCAAGACAGCCCAACAACGTCCAGCGCCTTCAGCATCTCAGGGCGAATCTCATCCACCCCCGGCGCCTTGCCACCAAGGAGCTTATTGACTACCTTAATGGCCTCTGCCAAGGATATGGATGCGACCCCCCCCAAGTCGTCAGGCGCTGCCTCCTCTCTAGAGGACATGTTGGCCGGGTTTAGGAGTTCCTCAAAGTGCTCTTTCCACCGCCCGACGATGTCCCCCGTCCGGGTCAGCAGTTCCCCCCCCCGTTCTGAGCACAGCCTGGGGTAAGCCCTGCTTTCCCTTCCTGAGCCGTCGGATGGTTTGCCAGAACTTCTTTGAGGCCAACCGAAAGTCCTTCTCCATGGCCTTGTCGTATATTTCAAGCGACAGTGATGTTGGAGTGATGATGAAGGAATCTCCGCGGACACTGTTCTTGCTGGTATAATGAAGTTTATTACAAACAAGCAACATATGTCAAGACGGGCGTCATGACAACCCGGAGAGTCCCAAAGTCGAACGGAACTCTACCCGTCGGGGCTCTCCCGATCACTTATATATGGATGTTGTTTACGCCCCAGACTTGAGGATAAAATGACGTCATAAACAGGGCCCCCAATGAAATATATGTTTCGGACATATGCATACACACTCCTTCATCCTCAAGGCCAAAAACACTCCCCAGAGGGGTCACCCAGCGGGCCCCAGGTGTGTAACATCAACAGTGGATCCGACCTTCCAAAGTCCCGGGCCCATTCACGTATGCTATCTTCATGCCTTATAAGAGGAAAATATACTACAGCCTCCCCGAACTCCTCCCATGCCCGAGTTTTAGCGTCCGCGACCACCGCAGCTGCAGCCCTTTTGGCCTGCCGGTACCTCTCCGCTGTTTCAGGAGACCCCCGAGCCAACCAGGCCCGAAAGGCCTCCTTCTTCAGTTTGACGGCTTCCCTCACCTCCGGTGTCCACCACCGGGTTCTCGGGTTACCGCCACGACAGGCACCGGTGACCTTCCGACCACAGCTCCTAGCGGCCGCGTCCACAATAGAGGCTTTGAACATGGTCCACTCGGATTCCATGTCCCCAGCCTCCCTTGGGATGTGTGAGAAGTTCTTCCGGAGGTGGGAGTTGAAGACCTCCCGGACAGGATCCTCCGCCAGACGTTCCCAGTTCACCCTCACTACACGTTTGGGCTTGCCGGGTCTCTCCAGCCGATTCCCCTGCCATCTGATCCAACTCACCACCAGGTGGTGATCAGTTGACAGCTCTGCTCCTCTCTTCACCCGAGTGTCCAAGACATACGGCCGCAGATCAGATGAAACGATTACAAAGTCGATCATTGATCTACGGCCTAAGGTGTTCTGGTACCAGGTACACTTATGAGCCACCCTATGTTCGAACATGGTGTTCGTTATGGACAAACCGTGGCTAGCACAGAAGTCCAACAGCGAGACACCACTCGGGTTCAGATCAGGCAAGCCGTTCCTCCCAATCACCCCCCGCCAGGTTTCTCTGTCGTTGCCCACGTGAGCGTTGAAGTCTCCCAGGAGAACTATGGAGTCAGCAGGAGGCGCCCTTTCCAGGACCCCTCCCACCGACTCCAAGAAGGCCGGATACTCTGAACTGCTGTTCGGTGCATAGGCACAAACAACAGTCAGAGCCTTACTCCCCGCAACCCGCAGGCGCAGGGAGACGACCCTCTCGCTCCCCGGGTAGAACTCCAACACGGCGGCGCTCAGCCGGGGGCTCGTGAGTATCCCCACTCCCGCCCGGCGCCTCTCACCCTGGGCAACTCCAGAAAAGGACAAAGTCCAACCTTTCTCCAGGAGCTTGGTTCCAGAGCCAGTGCTGTGCGTGGAGGTGAGGCCAACTATATCTAGCTGGTACCGCTCCACCTCCCGCACCAGCTCCGGCTCTTTCCCCGCTAGCGAGGTGACGTTCCACGTCCCTAGAGTTGGTCTATGCCGCCGGCGATCGGCTCGCCCAGGCCCCCTGCCCGGCCTGCCGCCCGGTCCACATAGCACCCGACCCCGATGCTTATCCCTGTGGGTGGTGGGTCCACAGGGTGGCTGCTCCATGATGTTTCTTCGGGCTGAGCCCGACCGGGCCCCATGGGCGAAGGCCCGGCCACCAGACGCTCGCCTACGAGCTCCCCTCCCGGGTCTGGCTCCGGGAGGGTGCCCCGGTTTCCCTGGTCCGGGCGAGGTGGCCTTAGTCCGTGTGCTGCTGTATACCTGATACGTTACAATAACTATTATTAATCAGACTATTGGTCATTTATACCTGATACGTGTACAATAACTATTATTAATCAGACTATTGGTCATTTATACCTGATACGTTACATTAACTATTATTAATCAGACTATTGGTCATTTATACCTGATACGTTACATTAACTATTATTAATCAGACTATTGGTCATTTATACCTGATACATGTACAACTAGAGATAAAAAGGAGCTTGTTATTGTTGTTAATCAAGAATCAGAATCCGGTTTATTGGTTTAAAAGAAATAACATAACAAACAAAATAGAAATCAAAGGAAATAAAAATGAATTACAACAAAAACAAATGTTTAAATAAATGTATAAAAAATAAAATGTAATTTGCAGCAAAATATAAAAATACTGAGAAGCTCAAATTCAACATAAAAGATAATTATATACTAATAAAATATATGTAATTTTCCTCATGTTTACGATTATTAAAACTATTTAAAGTAAAACCTCGACAGCTTCTGTAAACTGGTGTTTTATAGACTAAGAATTTTAAGACTTTGTATGAAATATTTTTTACAAAAAAAAAAAATATTAAAAAGTTATTGATTTACAAAAGTACGGAAGCTCTGAGCCGCCACAAGTCAAATCAAACCAGTTTAATTACAGAGAAATAAAATGTTTGAGATTTGACCGTTCGGGGCTTCCGTACCGAAGATCTACCAAAACAAATCAATAAATACAAACGGGGCGAGTTGTTATTGTTTGTTCTCACATTATTGATCAATAATTAACATAATATGTTTCTATTGTGGATCCTGTTAAAACTAATAATTAATCAGTGATGATGTCATCGACGACTTAAAGGAACAGGACGTCGACCATACTTCATATACAGATCAAGCTTCATGGGATGTGTGCAGATGAAACATGAACATTACAACCGTTTATGTTTTCAAACTAAATATTAACTATATCTCTGAAAGTATGTCTCTAACTGTAAACGTTCTCTTCGTACTTCCTCTCTTCTCTCTGAGCTCTCGATGCAGACTGAATGTAAACACAGTGTTTGTAAACACAGTGTTTCTGTAGCTCGACGCCCACGAATCACACGACACGTTGATGCTCCCGGCTCGCTGTGTGAGTCACGTACGATCTCGTGAGAACTAGGACATGGAAGTGGAGACTCTACAGATTTCGACAACATCTCAACCATATTTCTGTGCCTTATTATCGCGGAGCAATTCATTTAAACATCGAGTAAACACCACGAAAACGCACCGGCGCGTGCGTCGACCCCAGAGAGTTCAGGCTTCAGGGGGCATCGGGACCGGGCCGAGGTGTTCTGGGAAAGTGTGAGTGGCCGCCACCATGAGAGGTCCTTGAGCACGGAGCCATAACGGGACACTTAGAATATGAAGAGGTTTGCTGCAGCAGAATGAGAGATCGGCCGTGGACGGACACGCAGGCCGATCACATGTTCTCCTAGCGGAGCTGAAAGGAGGCTCAGAGCTCCTGGTTCCTGGCGAGCTCACAGGTGGTCCACTGAAACGTGGAGCCCGTTCTCTCCAGTGCACGAAACATGGAAACGTTCTGTAAAATATAGACTGTCATTTCATTAAGCTACAACACCATTATGGATTTATGTGAGGAGTAATAAACACTATTTATGGCTTCAGACTCAGCGTCTCAGATGAACCTCACCTGAGGTCACTGACCGGCTGTTGACCGGCTGTTGACCGGCTGTTGACCGTCTCTCAACAGGAAGTGTCTCTGCTCCTCCACGTCACACAGGATTAACGCTGACAGCCAATAGCAGGACGCTTCAAGCAAACAAGAGTTCTTTTTGTTCTTGTCCTTCTCACTTCCTCCTGCTTATTAATCATAATAGTGGCAGCACGCCCTGAGTTATGGCTGCGCTCTCGTCGGGCTCTGCAACTGGTTCTTCTGGCTCCTGTTGGCGGAAACAGCCAACAAGCTTTCTGCTCGTTAACAGAGCTGCACAACACTAATCACACAGAGGGTAAAATACATCTCAGCCAGCAAAGAAATGTAGATTTAAGTAAATAGTCTGACGTGTATCTGGCCTCCATTACAATCCTACAGCTTTATGACCATGAATATGAATAGTGTCTATAGCGTCTTTTCTGTGATTGCTTTTATTAAATGAAATAAATCACCTGAACATCTACATTAATGTAGATTAAACTAGTTATGAACATGCAACACATTAATGTAGCTTAAACTAGTTATAAACATGCAACAAATTAATATAGATTAAACTAGTTATAAACATGCAACACATTAATGTATTAAACTAGTTATGAACATGCAACACATTAATGTAGATTAAACTAGTTATAAACATGCAACACATTAATGTAGATTAAACTAGTTATGAACATGCAACACATTATGTACAGTTCCTTTAATGACCTGCAGGGATTTGTGAACTCTCAGTGAAACACAATTCCACATCTTACAAACCAGAACATTAAAAACATGAGTCAGTTATAAATGTATGAAAAAACAAACATTTTATATACTTTAACCAAGATTATTGACATCTTTGGTGTTTACAGTATTCTGACTTTATTAAATGACCAGAAGCTGAAACACACAGACTCATGACTTAATGCCTGTAGTGACCTCTAGTGGTCAAATGTGCCAAGTGCAACAATAAGAGGACCACTTGTTTGGTTCCGACTGGCATTAATCAAATTATAATGTTGTGATTTCTTTATAAAAACATTAAAATAAATCTGTGTTGTTGCGAATGCAGGACGTAAACTTGTATTTATATATATTTATATTGTATAATGTTCTCACCGTGTGGTATTAGTACTTTTACTGTAGTAAAGTATCTGAATACTTCCAGAGAACAAATACTACAACCAGGCGGAAGAAGAAAGACGACATGCCATGTGACCTAACTTGGGTCATATTTGAATTCAATTGATTTTACAGAGAAGAAAACTGATTATATTTAAAGAAACTTTTGGAGGAAGCAGCTCCCTGAAGTAGAGTGTGATGAGCATGTGGGAGGTCTCCATGTGAGGAACCACCGACCAATCAGCTGCTCTGGTCTGGTCTCCATGTGAGGAACCACCGACCAATCAGCTGCTCTGGTCTGGTCTCCATGTGAGAAACCACCGACCAATCAGCTGCTCTGGTCTGGTCTCCATGTGAGGAACCACCGACCAATCAGCTGCTCTGGTCTGGTCTCCATGTGAGGAACCACCGACCAATCAGCTGCTCTGGTCTGGTCTCCATGTGAGAAACCACCGACCAATCAGCTGCTCTGGTCTGGTCTCCATGTGAGAAACCACCGACCAATCAGCTGCTCTGGTCTGGTCTCCATGTGAGGAACCACCGACCAATCAGCTGCTCTGGTCTGGTTTCCATGTGAGGAACCACCGACCAATCAGCTGCTCTGGTCTGGTCTCCATGTGAGGAACCACCGACCAATCAGCTGCTCTGGTCTGGTCTCCATGTGAGGAACCACCGACCAATCAGCTGCTCTGGTCTGGTCTCCATGTGAGGAACCACCGACCAATCAGCTGCTCTGGTCTGGTCCGTGTCCAACGGGGAGCCGGAGAGCGTTAGTGTCCTCGCAGCGCTCTGGAACAAGGGCCCCCTGTCGGCCCCGAGCTCGGCCTTAACGCACCCGGGCCCCAGAGAGGGGACTTCAAGAGCTCTCGTTTAAAGAAACACAACAGAAGGATCTGTTTCACGTCTTCTTTTGTGTCTTACTGTTCCTTTAATTAGGGTCCAAGCACCGATCTAGTCAGTCTGGGAGGACACTATTGAAATTATAAAGACGCAATTGGGCTCATATTGGGGTACTTGCTGTGCTCCAAAACTCACCAAATTTGGTACGCTTGTCAGGCTTGGTGAAAATAGACATCTGATATAGGTGTCATATTTGTGTATTAAAAAATGTCTCTCTAGCGCCCCTTTGAAGTTGAACAGGCGACGCCCCACCGGCCAGTTTGTCAGATTGACTTGAAATTTGACACACATGTCCATGTCCACCTGTGCTCAGACCCCTAAGCTCTGCCTCCTTAAATATTCCGCCATTTTGAATTTTGTGAAAAACACATTCTTGCAAAGTCCTCCGACAAGCTGGGTCTGATTCATACCAAATTTGCTGTGGGTCATTATTGGAGCTATATAATCAAAAGATATCAAAAACGTTTTGATATCTTATTACATTCATCAGATAGGGACCAATGAACGTCTTAGGGGCGTGGCTTGAACATCAATACTTAGAACTTCAAAACCATTGGGCCAAGTGTCACAAGATTTGCAGCATATGTGCACATTGCATCCTGTAACATACCCTGAAATCTTTATGCCATTGAGACACTAGGGGACGCTACAGTAATCCGGATAATTAGTTGTTTTTTTTACATTTTTTGACGTTTTCAGCCTTTGTACTCTTAAGAACTCCTCCGACAGAATTCATGCAATCAACTTGCAGTCGGGCATGGCGCCCATTTCACTCCCATTTTGTGCGGTTCGCTATGTTAGAGAAAGTTGTTGTAACTCCAAGGTACATCATCCAATCCACCCAAAATGTCTCATGCATGATGCCTGAGCACATTTCCCTGAAGAAATGTTCACAATTTCATTACGCCACTTACTGTCAAACGGAAATGACACGTTTTATACTTTGATATATTTCTCAGAGCAAGTTGACCAGATTGAACCTCAAATTTGGTATGGAAAGCCTTAACACATTGCTGATGCATGATCATGAATATTGTGAGTTTTCGTAAAACTCCGTTGCCATGGCGACACATCATTGCCACGTAGTTGCCAAGTGGCTTAGGATGCTCAAAAACTCATGCAACTTTACACATGTGTCATAGGTGATGGAATTAATTATTTCATCTGGGTTTTTTTATATAGATGTATAAATATATTATATTATATACACACACACACACACACACACACACACACACACACACACACATGATGTCACAGTTCAGCTTAATTTCCTCCTCTGCTACTCTGTCTCTCACTCACTAATCAGTTCATTCAGTGCACCTGTCTGTCACACCCACCTCGTCAGCTAATCACACTCACCTGCCCACTCTTCTGCACTCACTCCCTTCACAGTATATAAGCCCCTGCTTCACAGACATACTCTGCCAGATCGTTCTCCGTGTATTCCAAACCTTCCAGCACTAACTCTCGGACTGCCTTCCCGTTGCCGACCCTGCCTGCTTGGACTTCCCTTCCCTTCCCTGCCTTGCCTTGCCTCTGCCCCAGTAATCGACCCTGTTCTTCCATCCCCGACTACGAGTTTAGCCTCAGCTCCCTCTTGTCTCCGTCTGCCTGTTCCCCTGACGCCTTGGGCTGTTCCCTGTTTATGCATTCAATAAAGCCTTCTTTAACGAAAGTTCTGTGTCGGTTGTACTGCGCTTGCGTCCTAACTCACCCCGTTACACATGAGGGCCAGAGAGAGCCGAGCACAGCGGGGGGCTTAGGGATGTAAAGACACAGGATCAGAGTGACCCGAGGAGAGCGGCAGGATTTGGGATATACACACACATATGTACTCAGGTCAGTGACCCCTGAACAGCGGGAGGGATATAAAGATATAGTCAATTCAATGCAAATCATTTTGAATAGCCCAAACTCACAACTTACACATTCTCCTCAGAGGGCTTAAAACATATAGAGATGTACACACATATGCACTATGGTCAGAGTGAGCTGAGGACAGCAGGAGGCTTGGGGATGTATACACAGTTATGCATGCAGGTCAGTGGCCCGAGGACAGCGGGAGGGATATTTCGATGGCCAAAGTGCAAAACCTCCTATCTGCAAGATGATCCAGGAAAGTGGGGAATAATCTCCCATCTGCACTTTGTATATTTTTCTTGTTTTGGCTATTTTTGTATTTTTGTATTTTTTTAATTTCTATTATGTATTGGGTATCCTTAATTTTTCTTTGTATTCTCAAAGAAGTGCCTTTTTCATATAGGATGTTTTGCTCTTCGGCCATCGATATATTCAAGTCTATTCAATTCAATGCAATTCATTTTGTATAGCCCGAACTCACAACTTACAAATTTAATATATAATAGAAATATACATATACATTTTCATGCTGCGAGTCAGAGTGACCCGAGTCAACGGGCGGGTCAAGATACATACACATATGAATGGGGGTCAGAGTGACCTGAGGCAAACGGGTGGGCTGATATCTCGGAGAAAACACAACCGCCGGGTCAGAGTGACCCGAGGTCAAAACATAAGGGTTAAAGCTCTTGGGCGGTCCCCTACGTCAGAGCCAGGGGATGCCGGCAGGTTTCGGTTCTGAGACTGCACAAGTGGCCCTCGGTAGAGGAATCACCGAACCTCGGTGCCGGTAAACCTCGCCGAACTTTCTCTGCAGGACCGTGTTCACCGTTGATTGGAACCCAGTCCTGGCGGATGACATCTGCGCGTGGGTCTGCGCGGCGTCTGCGCGGCGTCTGCGCGGCGTTGCACTAGAGAGCTCATAGTACCATATTACCCCACTAGAGAGCTCATAGTACCATATTACTCCACTAGAGTGCTTATAGTACCATATTACCCCACTATAGAGCTCATAGTACCATATTACCCCACTAGAGAGCTCATAGTACCATATTACCCCACTAGAGAGCTCATAGTACCATATTACTCCTCTATAGAGCTCATAGTACCATATTACCCCACGAGAGAGTCTTAAAAAGTGGGATTGGAGCCAGAGCCTTCAGCTACCAAGCTCCTCTTCGATGGAACCAGCTTCCACTTTCACTCCGGGGGGCAGACACAGTCACCACATTTAAGAGTAGACTTAAGACTTTCCTTTTTGATAGCGCTTATAGTTAGGGCTGGTTCAGGTTTATAGTTTGGGCTGGTTCAGGTTTATAGTTAGGGCTGGCTCAGGTTCGCCCTGGTCCAGCCCCTAAATATGCTGCCATAGGTCTCCGATTCATACCAAATTTAATGTGGATCATTATTGGAACTATACCATCAAAATTGATCAAACGATTGTTGATATCTTATTGCATTCATAAGATAGGGACCAATGAACTTCTTAGGGGCGTGGCTTGTACATCAATACTTATAACTTCAGAACCATTGGGCCTAGTGTCACAAGATTTGCAGCATATGTGCACATTGCATCCTGTAACATACCCCAAAATGTTCATGCCATTGAGACATTAGGGGGCGCTACAGTAATTTGGCCAATTTGGCCTTTTTTTTTGTCATTTTTTACCGTTTTCATTCTTTGTACTTTTACGAACTTCTACTACAGAATTCATGCGGTTGACTTCAAATTTGGTCAGGATGCTCTTTAGACCTTTTTGATGAAAAGTTATCAAAATCATCAGTTTTTTCTCAACGACCTTGACGTGGTGTTTCTTCATTATTTTTTGCCCCTTTTATATGCGCCTTACTTTACGAACTCCTCCTAGGGAGTTCGTCAGATCCACTTCAAATTTGGTCAGTATGATCTAAAGACCTTTGTGAGTAAAAGTTATCAAAACAACAACTACACATGGCTCAACTGACAATGGTCCAGGCTGTCCAGACCATGGCCATAGGACATAGGACAACCACAGTGCGGTTAGGGAGGTCCAGGCCAAGACAGACGAGGAAAAGGCAGAGGCTTCATGTGCCGCCAGTGAGGCCTTTGGGCTGCAGAGAGTCAGCAGAGGGATGACAGCCACTCCCAAGGAGGACAGAGGTCAGACCAAACCAAAAAGGAGGGGGCATGCAAAGAGAAAGGGCGAAATCCTTTCCACACGCAGCTCATGCAAATGAAGAAAAGCTTGTTCTACTAACCACACACACAGCTGAACAACTGAAGACTATATAGGATGCAATCACACATTTAACACAGGCATCAAAGTTAGTTGCAGGGACATACATATATAAAATATACCACTGAGCCTTCTAGAAGATTACCAGAAACAATGTGTATCGTAGAGGATTTGAAAGTGTTTTCCTTGTGGATTCAGGAGCCACACACTCAGTTGTTTGTAAGAACAAAAGATTTGCCTCATCCTAAACTTAGTGGACAATATGTCTATTCTGTAGGAACCTCAGGGTTGATGTTAAAGAAATAATTCAAGGTTCCACTCACATGTGAACACAAAGATCAGGAGCTCCCTCCAGAGAGAACAAAGCATTTGTGTCCTCAGACGTCTGTCCTGTAAACTTGTTGGTCAGAGACGTACGCACTCCCACCAACATGACCATGGTCCAACATAGCCTATCACACCTTTATATGTGTATCAGTGGCTTATCCCTATTCCAGTGGCTCAGGACATGAGGCATCACTGGGCCCTTGTCGTGCTGAAGTCAGATCACATGACCCTCACATTCATGCACTGTATCGCACACGTTTCTCCAGCAGAGACCATGAGTGCGAAAAAGTGTTTTTTCCATGATTTGATTGATACTCTACTATGATTTGGTCTCATCAGAGATGTGCAGCTTCTGTTATCCTCACAGACACTTGAGAACAGCTGTTCAGAGTGGACTCCTCCCCCCCACACGTCTTCTGGTCCAAGTGTCAGACTGACCAGTGGAGAGATTTGGGACCTTTTGTTCTGAAATGTCAGTCGATCACAGATTGGGAAGCAACAGGTGATCTTCAGGTGATGTATTCACTACACACAGGTATTTACATGAAACCATTCCATACTCTCACATCCGCCTTACGCTCTGTGTATTAGTTTGATGATGACAAGCCTCACACTGTCTCATGTCTTCTGACGCCTCCAGTCTCCTCCTCCCTTACAGGAAGTTCCCTCTTCTCTCTGGGCGACGGGTAAATATGACGCAATGCACAACCTGAGGTCATCACACCTAAATCCTTGTTTCGGTCCTTAACAACATCAATATCCGCTTAAACAAGAAGCTATTGAGGCATAACTCCTGTGTTTAACTCTCTTTTGCAGGCAGGTGTAATCATGTAATAACTCACCTGTCTGTACTCACATTCATCCAGTGAGGAAACTCAGAGACAAAGGAGCACCACCAGGGTGGAGATAGTCCAAGAAGAACCAGGACCAGAACCAGAACCAGAACTAGAACCAGAACCAGAATCAGAACAAGAACAAGAACCAAGACCAGGAACAAGAACCAGAACCAAAACCAGAACCAGGACCAGGACAATGAAAGACACAGCAACACAACACACACATACACACATGATGTACATCTATTGCTATCCCTGGATACACATATATATATATCTATATATATTTATATATATAGATATATATATATATCTATATATATATGTATATCTATAAATATCACTATATATACAAGCATACATTTATATATATATATATATATATATATATGTATATATATATACACACATACACACATACTGTACTTCTATAAATACACCTGTATATACACAAATATATATACATACACGCATACACATATAGTGTACATCTATTAATATCCCTGTATAAACACACATGCATATATATATATATATCTATATACACACACATACACACACATACATACACACACAGTGTACATCTATAAATATCCCTGTATAAACAAACAAACCACGATGACCGGGCCGTGGCTGGTCTCATGGTCCTGAAGCCGACTAACAATAACAGAATCATATGCAGACTTTAAGATGGTCCTATTTTCATACCTGCTCTGACACATATTAGCGTAGAGGATGAAGAGTAGGGGCCAAAGCACACATCCTTGTGGGGAGCCAGTGGAGGAGCACGCGTTGTGTCCTATGAGTTATAAAGTCAAGAATCCAACCCACAAGGTTATGACTGAAGTCAAATTGTTCTAAAAGCCTACTGGTTAAAATATGGGGTTGAATTGTGATAAAAGCTCATCTCACCCCTCCAACCTTCTTTCCATGACCCCTCTACCCTTCTGGTTCCTTCTCCCCTTCCTCCCTTCCTTGCTCGACCCCTTTCCACCTCCTAAATCTAACCCCTCATTCCATCTACAATAAACCATGTTAAGCTCATAACTCTACCAGCCTGGTCTTTGTTAGTGAAATGATATTGAAACCTGTTAGGTAAATGATTGGTGCCTTAACTTTGCATGAGCAGCAGGTCAACAGGCAGCGACTGACAGAGAGGATCAGAGACGAGACGAGGATGGACGGACTTCTTCTGAGCATCGTCGTCGTATCAGGCAAGACTTTAATATCTTTTTATTATTTTCCCATCTTCAACATAATAATGCTGTTTAACCCTTACAAACTGTTTGGGTCAAATTTGACCCGTTGTGACATTTGACATCAGTAAAAACACCCTAAATGTCTCTTTCAGCCTGAAACTTGATGACTTTTACTAAAGTGACCCAAAATACACAAAAATCAAAATCTTTTAAGATGTTATACTTTTGTAGAGATGCTACACATGTTTGTACACTGAGGCTGTTTCAGCTCAAACTTGACCCGTATGTATTGAGATGGATGTCAGATCTACCAGTGTGGGTCACATCAAGGAACATGGTGGTTTTAGGGAATCTTGAAACAGTGAAACTGTACAGGCCATGTTTATGTGTTTATGGGACAAAGGTCACAGAGGTCAAGGGGGACCTCGACTCTGTCACCAGAACGGTCTGAGTTCCCACCTCATTTGCCAGGTTCCCCCAGAGCATAATCTACTCAGGAAGACATTTGAATAAATTTGGGTTGCTGCTCGCCCTCCTCCTACTCCTCCTACTCCCACTCCTCCTCCTCCCCCTTCTCCGTCCTCCCGGTTCCTCCTCCCCCTCCTACCACCATCCTCCTCCGACTCCGCCCCTTTCCTCCTCCCCCCTCCCTTCCTCCTCCCTCCCTTTGATAGCTTTTCACACCAAGCATAACGGAGTCGGTGCAGTCGGATCCCCGGTGAGAGTGAATCCATACCAAAGATAACGTTCACTGTACTGCCTCGAGCTCACAGTGTTTTCTTTTGTTTTATCACCACTCATTCTGGGCTTTTCATCTGGTTAGACGGTTGCCCAGCGACCAGTTCAGAGTCTGCATTTTTCTTTTTGAAATATTTACCTACTAGCTACCTACTGCCACCCACTGGCCTGGAAGAGTATTTAATTACTCGGCCAGCCACTATATATATATATATATATATAGTGGTAGATAGATAGATAGATAGATAGATAGATAGATAGATAAGAGTATTTAATTACTAGGCCAGCCACTTTATTGCAGGCTCAGATGCTCAACAATGGCAAATTATTTGCGGCAACTAAATAATATTTTTTTTGACCGATTAAGTGAAATTGGACATTTTCCCACGACACACTTGATGATCTCTCACGGCACACAAAATCTCTGGTTTATGGGACAGAGGTCACAGAGGTCAAGGGGGACCTCGACTCTGTCACCAGAACGGTCTGAGTTCAGGTTCCCCCAGAGACACCTGCTGGTCGTCCAGAGGTCAGAGGGGCCTCGTCACAGACACAAGATCTGCACCTGCAATGTAATAATAAAATCTACTCAAGAAGAGATTTGAATCAGTTTGGGTTGGTGCTCCCCCTCCTCCTCCCCACCCTCTCCCCCTTCCTCCTCCCCTTCCTCCTCCCCTCCACCCCCGCCCATCGTCCTCCTCTCCGCCCTCTTCCTCCTCCCCATCCTTCCTCCCCCCTTCCACCTCCTCCCCATCCTCCTCCTCCTCCTCACCTTCCTCCTCCCCCTCCTCCTCCTTCTCCTCCGCCCCCCTCCTCCTCCTCCCCCCTTCCTCCTTCCTCCCCCCTTTCCTCTCACTCCTCCCCCGCTCTCCTCCCCCTCCTCCCTCTTCCCCTCCCCTCCCTCCCCCCTTCCCCCCCCCTCCTTAATATTAAATGTAATCAAGATGCTGTTTGTTGATCCAGGGCTGTGTGCCGTCTCATCATCTGCTGTACGTCGCTACCATTTAGTTAATGAGCTGAAGAACATGAGTGAAGCACAGCGTCACTGCAGAGAGCAGTACACCGACCTGGCCACCATACGAGACCTGGAAGACCTGAAGACCCTGAACAACACGGTGGATTCAAGCAAACTGCTCAACAAGGTGAGTTTTATGATGTCAGACAGGTGGTCTGAAAGATTTACATTCTCACAGTGGTGGAAAGTATGCAGATGAGCTGTACCTGAGTATGTACTTGTACTTTACTTGAGTATTTTAGTTCAATGATTTTACATGTTACATTTCAGATGGAGATTTACTAACTTTTGTTACTTTACAGATTAAGATTTATCATATAAAACATCTGATTTAATGCAACATGCTGCTAATCTGTACTGGATATTTACAGCATTAATATCTCATCAAACAAAAATCATCCATGTAAATACATAGTGGAGTAATGTTGCCATTGTTTGCACTGTTAGCGCTGTTAGCATTGTTAGCTTTAGCCATCAGCTCAGCCGTCACCACGTTGTGAGAGCTTAGTCCTTTATGAACAGCAGGAGTGATGACAGGAAGTAAAACCTGCTTCAATGTTCATATTAACACCTGAATATTGTTTTAAGACAGACTTGAAATAATTGGGAACCTGTCCTTGAAAGGTTTTGCATATCAGACAGATCGGCAGTATCAAGACTGTAGATGGGAAGTAAAGATATCTGAAAGTCTATTTCTTTATATCACGATGAAATATTGCTTTCAGCGAGCCTGGATAGGACTGTACGAGGACGGCTGGAAGTGGTCAAACCCAAGCTTCTACAAACCCGGGGAGACGGAGTTCAGACGATGGGGGGATGGAGAACCGAACAACTCCGGCGGAGTAGAATACTGCACAGTGATGTCTTCATATGGGTTCTGGTACGACGTCCCTTGTAAGGATTCCATCAGTTCAGTCTGCTTTGATGTCAGAGGTGAGAATATTAAAACTACTATGAGAAACTTTCCTTCTGTGTTGGTTCTGGCGCCCCCTGTGGACTAAAGAGGTAGTGTCTCTGAGCACCAGGTGGTGGTTCTAGCGCCCCCTGTGGACTAAAGAGGTAGTGTCTCTGAGCACCAGGTGGTGGTTCTAGCGCCCCCTGTGGACTAAAGAGGTAGTGTCTCTGAGCTGGAAGAGGAGGAGGAGGAGGAGGAGGAGAGGAGGAAGAGGAGGAGGAGGAGGAGAAGAAGATGAGGAGGAGGAGAGGAGAGGAATGGAGAGGAGAGGAGAGGAGAAGGAAGAGGAGGAGGAGAGGAGAGGAAAAGAGGAGGAAGAGGAACTTCAGGTCCAAGGCTGCAGGTGAAGCTGGATCTGGGTCTGTCCACGGTGGACTGGTCTCTGCTGGATCTGGGTCTGTCCACGGTGGACTGGTCTCTGCTGGAGGCTACTGATGGAGGTCTATAGAGGATCAGGACTAAATAGTTTCATAACCAGTTAAAGTTCCTCTCAGTAACTTGAACTAGTCTTCAGCTCCATGAATATCATTTAAAGCAGATTAATGTCATCCAGCCGGTTTGTTTCATGTCTGTTGGAGGGAAAATATCTATGATGTGTTTTATGAATGTGGGACTCAATGGACGCCTGCATGTTCATATTCACACAGCTCCGTGTTGATTTCACCTTCATGCTGAGATTCATGAAGCAACAATACAACTGGTCTGCATCTATGTGGTCTGTTATGGTTCCTCTACTCAGATCTTCTCTCTGCTCTATTTTCAGGGTCAGATGAGACATATGTTCTTATTAACACCTCATGTCGTGGACTGAGGCCCAGAGCTACTGCAGAGAACACCACACAGACCTGGCCAGTGTGAGAAACATGGAAGAGAACCAGATGGTACAGAATGTGATACCCTCAGGAGACAGAGTCTGGATCGGCCTTTTCAGAGTTGGATGGAAGTGGTCTGATGGAAGTGACTCCTCATTTAGGATCTGGAATCCTGAAGATCCTCAAGGTTCCTCTGAGACTTGTGCAGCAGCAGATTTTAGTGCCGATGGACAATGGGTGGACCTGAACTGTAACGTCATGTCAGCGTTCATCTGCTACAGTGGTAAGCTATCATTCACTCAGCCTTTAAATGTGGATTCAGGTTTGCTTCATTAACAGATGCAGTAAAAAAAAAAAACGACCCAAAAACATCAAAAGTAGAAAAAAATAAAATCTATAGATCTGAAGTTATGGAGAGAAAACACATTGAATACGCAGATCAACTGCAGATGATGGAGAGTGCTTGCCTCAGTGATGCGCTAATACTAAGTCCATGCTAAGCTAAGCTAAGCTAAGGGGTTCTTGCACCAGCCATATTTAAAGATTGAGCTGATGGAAAATTACAATACATTTCTCTTTTATCTTTCAAAGTGTTAAAAATTCAAGGATGTTGATTATTATCAGCCATAAATGATGTGACTGATGAAGGTTGTTTGTTTTTTAGATGTTGTTCCTGTTTCAAAGCAAGTGATCAAAGTGAGGCTGGTGAAGAGAAGCTCCTCTCTGGATCTGAATGACCCTGTGGTGATGGAGGACCTCTTGAAGCAGGTACATCTTTCTCACATTAAAAACATAACAAGGTGATATATGTGATTCAGTGGACTACTAAGAACAATGTCAATGTGCTATGTGCAGTGGACTCGTGGACACGTCGTTATTGAAGGTAGACTTGTGTCCAAAAAACATGAAACAACAAAGCTGTTGTAGTGGAAACCAGAGTTGTTCTACAGCAGAGCTTCCACATGAGGACAGTGTGAGAAAGGATGCAGGATGTAAATGAACAACAGCGTTTAGTGAAGAGTTCTTCTCTGTCAGCCACATTCAGGAAGTAAATGTTTTTGTCTCTCAGCTCAAACAGAGGATGAAGGACCAGGGGCTGAATGACAACATCAAACTGAGCTGGAGGAAGCAGGCGGATGGAAAAGTCTTCCACAAGGAAGAGAAGGAGACAAAGAAGAAGATAAAAGATGAGCTTTAATGTTCTTTCAATCCACTCTGGTCAGAGGCTTCCTTTCTCCTCCTCTTCCTCCTTTTCTTCTTCCTCTTCCTCCTCCTCTCAATCAATGGTAGAAAGTACCAAAGTACTGAAGTACAGACCCTCTGCTGTGAAGTAACCTATTTCCATTTCATAGTACTTTAGACTTTTATTCCAATACGTTGATCTGTCAGCTGTAGTTTCTACACTCTTAGAAATACGGGTTCCAAACAGGTTCTTCCTGAAGGGCTGAGGTTCTACCCAGAACCATTTGCTTCTGAAGAACCCTTTCCTTCTTCAAGGATTTTTAAAAGCACAGATGTTAACCACGTCAGCCCCGGTTGGTTATGAACCTCATGAGGAACCCAGAGTGAGTTCTAGATAGAACCCTTGGTTCCTGGTGGAAACCCGCGGGTGGGATCTTGTTTGCCCCCTTAGAAGGTGGAAAGGTTCTGCATTGTTGGAAGACATGCAATTTTAATGTGAATATCTCAACAGACATAATGCCCTTGCCTTTAATTAACTTTTAACTGATCGTGTTTTAACACTCAGAGAAAACAATGAACTTCATAGACAACAAAACTAATAACTGTAACATGATATCATAGGGAGCTAGCATTATCATAAAGGACGAGCCGGCTGTGGACAGGATGAGCTTGGGCCTCTATCGAGAGCTGGATATGTTTAGTCTTCAGAGTTTAACCTCCTCATACATGTGTCTCGGGAGACGGTAGTTAGTAGCTCAGGTTTAGGTACATCTGTCTCATAAAGACGATGGTCCACCTTGTGGAAGAGTACATATATGTGAAAGTATACTCTATATATAATCAATGCTCGGCAAATGTAATGTGACCAGTATGATTTGTAAACGGTCCTTTCTTTTAAGGTTGTTATCGGGATATCTGGTATTCATGTATACTCTGTAAAACCATGTACTTTCTTGTAATAAGGTAATTATGATATATTGTATTCAGGTGACATGAGGAGAACTGTACTGGAATCAAATTGCCTTATTTGGATATTAAGTGAGCACGGTGTCGGTCTTAAGTCTGGAAGGGTGCAAAAAGCAGAAGTTAAGGAAAAGAAAGGGGGGCCCTCGATATATATATATATATATATATATATATATATATATATATATATCACTTTGCTCACTAATATCCAGTTCTTATTTTCTTTCTTTGAGTGTTGCGTTTAAATCTTTAATAAGTTTTCTATCTTGTGTTAACAATAAAAATCAACTGCATTGCAGTTTAACCAAACAGTGAGTTTGTAGCCTTCTTTAGTTCCTTCACTCAGTTCTTTGATGGAGCGTCTCCTGTCCGAGAGGGGGGTCTCCACGGCAACCACTCAGCCCCTGTGGGAAGTTTGAGGTTCACCACTCCTGATATCACACATACACCTACATTACATTGTGAAAACATACCTGGAGGACACCTGGCTTCTGGCCCTGGTATTGTAATATCCATAAAGGTTAGGAGAGAGATTTATAACTGGTAAGTTTCCTAACAGGGTTTGTCAAAAATGATTAAACTGAGGGTTCATACCGACCGCTATCAGAGCATTATACCACTATAAATAAATAATGAAGGTATACAAACAACTATTCTACAGGTGGCCGTTGGGCCTTTGTAGATGAAACTAGTAACTTTTATTGGGTCTTGGTGAAACAGTCTGAACTCTAATTAAGAACCAGGTTCCTCTCAGCGGAGGTCATCCGAGGCCTTTTGGGGTGACACGCGCTCGGAGCCCGCAGTGTGCTGGTGCCTCAGGGCCACGGAACAGGGTTTCCCTTATTCCTTTCACTCACTGCTCTCCGCTCACGACTCACCTCTCAGGCCAGGTGAGGGAATCATATCGGGAGACGCTGGACCTCCTCCTCGCCCCCCCTTCTCACGGCTCTCACCCGAGACCCCTTAAAGCTCACGGGCGGGCCCCTTCGTCAGAGCTGAGAGGTTTCAGTTCTGAGACCGCACCAGGGGCCCTCACTGGAGGGACGACCGAACCTCGGTGCCGGGAAACCTGAAACCTGGTTTCTGAGCTCACACACTTCTGTCGGAGATCGTTTCTCTCCCCCAAATTCTAAACAGAAACTTAAAGCCTCGATAAAAACATTTTAATAAATAAAATAACGTCATCGTTAACAGTATTTAAACCATAGATTTAGTCATATATTTACCTGTGTCTTTGTTCATTATCTAGGTTATTGATACAGATGTATTTAATGCTGTGTATTACCTCTGATATTTGATGTTAATGCTTAATTTGCAACCTAGTTGTATACATCATGTATTTACTTGTTTATTTGTTTCATTTTAGAACCAAACATTGCTACATGGAAGAGTGAGCATGTGTTGATATTGAAGCAATAATTAATGAATATTGAAAAATAAAGAGACTTTTGGTTTATTCTTATGAAGCAGCCTTCAGTGGACCTCTCTTCAGTTACCACCCAGTCAGAGCACCACCTGTGCTTCCCTTTTTACCTTCGTTACTACATCATCACTGTTACTGTCATCATCATCAACATCTAACCTGTTCTGTTCTGACTCTGCTGTCAGTGTCTTAGCCCCTCTGACCAGATCATAATCATAATGTAGCACTTTGGTCTCAAGAAGGATTTAGCTCTGTGTTGTGTTGAACACTGTTGTAGGAGTTAACTTTATGAGTTATTGTATAAGACTGAAACATAGCTCAGCTACTCTCATTTCTAAGATGTCTCACATGGTTTATGGTGGTCAAATGAAAAAAAATCAAACTTTTTGTTTTTCAATGGCAATAAAACTGGTCATTTTATTTGGACCATAGCACTTGACCAACATTATATCTTCTCATCGTTACCATTTGACCTCTTCTGTTCAATGCTTTTAGGCTTTAACACTTTTCAGCAGGTAGTTTACCTTTTTTGTATTATCTGCTATTTTCATTATTTTCAGCTATTTTCAGTTATTGTCCGTTATTTTCAGTTATTTTCATTATTTCCGCTTCAAATTTCAACTTTCAGCATTCCAACACATTTTCAGCAGGAAATGCATTTTCTAGTATTAAATATAATCAAGATGCTGTTTGTCAATCCAGGGCTGTGTGCCGTCTCATCATCATCTGTACGTCGCTACCATTTTCTTTATGACCCCAAGAACATGGCTGAAGCACAGCGTCACTGCAGAGAGCAGTACACCGACCTGGCCACCATACGAGACCTGGAGGACCTGAAGACCCTGAACAACACGGTGGATTCAAGCAAACTGGTCAACAAGGTGAGTTTTATGACGTCAGACAGGTGGTCTGAAAGATTTACATTCACACAGTGGTGGAAAGTATGCAGATGAACTGTACCTGAGTATGTACTTGTACTTTACTTGAGTATTTTAGTTCAATGATTTTTTATGTTACATTTCAGAGGGACATTTATTTGACAGAGTTATGTATACACAGCGTCAGAGTGACCCGAGTCCAGCAGGAGGCTCGGGGATACATACGCGGGTCAGAGTGACCCCAGGACAGCGGGAGGGATATATAGATATAGTCAATTCAATTCAATGCAATTCATTCTGTATAGCCTGAAATCACAACTTACAAAGTTGACTCAGAGGGCTAAAAATATAATAGAGATGTACACACACATATGAACGCGGGTCAGAGTGACCCGAGGCCAGCGGCAGGTTTTGGGATATACATACACATATGTACAGAACAACGTGCGGGTTGGGATACATACACATATACAAGCAGGTCAGAGTGACACGAGCACAATGGGCGGGGTGATATCTCGGAGAAAACCCAACCTAAGAGTCAGAGTGACCCGAGGAAAATGGGCGGCTTGGGGATCTACACTAATATATGTAATCGGGTCAGAGTGACTCCAGGCAGCGGGAGGGATATATAGATATAGTCAATTCAATTCAATGCAATTCATTTTGTATAGCCCAAATTCACAACTTACACATTCTCCTCAGAGGGCTTAAAATATAATAGAGATGTACACACACATATGCACGATGGTCAGAGTGAGCCGAGGTCAGTGGGAGGCTTGGGGATGTATACACACAGTTATCTATGTGGGTCAGAGTGACCCGCATGCATAACACTTGCACTACTACCACTACCACTACTACTACGGCTACTACTACTACTACTACTACTACTACTACTACTACTGCTTCGACTACCTCTGAACGGAACCAGTTGCTCATGCACTGTCACTTCAGGCCCTGGGTTGTAAAGGTGTGGCAGCCGCTCCACCCACGCGTCACAGAGCTGTCTCACAGCTGCCAGTTTGTCTGTGGCACGTCTCACGCGTCTCGTCTCGCGGTCGTCTCGTCTCACGCGTCTCGTCTCGCGGTCGTCTCGTCTCGCGGTCGTCGAAATGTAGCAGTCTGGAGTACGTGTGAAAGAGTTTGAGTGGTTTCGTGGCACGGAAGATCGCCCTGCCGCTCTCGGCGTCCCACATAACAGATGCGGCCTCGCTAGGATCAGCAGCCCTATGTAAACACGCAGGTCGGTCTCGTCCATCCCCTTCCAGCGGTCGCCGTATTTTTGCGAGCCCTCTCCAGATTTGTCATCTCCAGGATGATTCTTTCTGTGGCCAGTGTGACGAACATGGAGAACGTCGAGGCTATGTCGCAGGCGTGGGACGCCGCGTGTGCTGTGGGGCCCGGGGTCAATTGCGTAGCGTTTCGCACCGAGCTGCCCTCTTGGTCGTGCGCTGCCGGAGGCTTGGGACGATTTATACATACATACGCACGCGGGTCAGAGTGGCCCCATGGAAAGCGGGAGGGATATATAGATGTATAAATATATTATATATACATAGACACACACAAACACAGACACAGACACACACACACACACACACACACACACACATATATGAGGGGCAGGGAGAGAGAGCCGAGGACAGCGGGAGGCTTGGGGATATACATACACATATGCATGCGGGTCAGAGTGACATGAGTATAACAGGCGGCTTGGGGATATACACTTATGCACACGGGTCAGAGTGACCCCAGGACAGCGGGAGGGATATATAGATATAGTCAATTCAATTCAATGCAATTCATTTTGTAAAGCCCAAACTCACAACTTACACATTCTCCTCAGAGGGCTTAAAATATAATAGAAATGTAAACACACATATGCACGCTGGTCAGAGTGAGCCGAGGACAGTGGGAGGCTTGGGGATGTATACACAGGGTCAGAGTGAGCCGAGGACAGCAGGAGGGATATATCAATGACCAAAGTGCAAAACCTCCTATCTGCAAGATGATCCAGGAAATTGGGGAATAACCTCCCATCTGCACTTTGTATATTTTTCTTTTATTTGTATATTTAAAAAAAAAAAAAAAAATTTATTATGTATTGGGTATCCTTAACAAATAGCATTCTGCAAGGAAAACAACAAGTTTTTTTTAGTATTCACAAAAAACTGAATTTTTCAGATAGGAGGTTTTGCTCTTCGGCCATCGATATATTCAAGTCTATTCTATTCAATGCAATTCATTTTGTATAGCACGAACTCACAACTCACAACTTACTAATTTAATATATAATAGAAATATACATAAACATTTTCGTGCTGCGGGTCATTGTAACCCAAGAAAACGGGAGGCTTGGGGATATATACACACATATGCACGCGGGTCAGAGTGACCCGAGCATAATGGGCGGGGTGATATCTCGGAGAAAACACAACCCCCGGGTCAGAGTGACCCGGGGGTCACTCTGTGGAAAAAACACAAGGGTTAAAGCTCATGGGCGGGCCCCTACGTCAGAGCCGGGGGACGCCGGCAGGTTTCGGTTCTGAGACCGCACCAGGGCCCCTCAGTAGAGCGACAACCGAACCTCGGTGCCGGGAAACCTGAAAAATTTATCTGAAGGTCCGTGTTTACCGTTGATTGGAGCTCAGTCCTGACGGCTAACGTCTGCGCTCGATACGCGTGGTGTCTGCGTGGCGTCTGCGTGGCGTCTGTGCGGCGTCTGCGATTTCAAATTTCTCAGTTTCTGAGCATGCACACTTCTGTCGATCGTTTCTCTCCCCCTAGTTCTAAACAGAAACTTAAAGAGTCTATAAAAACACTTTAATAAATAAAATAACGTAATCGTTAACAGTATTTAAACCATAGATTTAGTCATATTTACCTGTGTCTTTGTTCATTATATAGGTTATTGATACAGATGTATTTAATGCTGTTTATTTCCTCTGATATTTGATGTTCGTGGTTAATTTGCAACCTAGTTGTTTACATAAAATACTTGTTTTAATTGTGTCATTTTAGAACCAAACATTGCTACATGGAAGAGTGAGCATGTGTTGATCAAGAAGTAAGTATAAGTTATTGTTATTGTATAAGACTGGAACATGGAGAGCTCAGCTACTCTAATTTCTAAGATGTCTCACATGGTTTATAGTAGTTAAATGAAAAAAAATCAAACTTTTAGTTTTTCAATGGCAATAAAACTGAAGTAATTTTATTTGGACCACAGCATTTGACCAACATTATATCTTCTCATCGTGGCCCTTTGACCTCTTCTGTTTAAGCATTTAATGCAGGATTTAAGTGTGACAAATCAATCAACGAGGTAGCTCAATTATATACGTGTTTATTAAGAACAAACCAACTGTCTCTTTATTTTTCAATAGTTCCATATTTATTTCTTCATGATCAACACATACTCACTCTTCCATGTATGAATGTTTGGTTCTATAATGACAAATAAACAAGTAAATACGTGATGTATACAACTAGTTTGCAAATTAAACATAAACATCAAATATCAGAGGAAATAAACAGCATTAAATACATCTGTATCAATAACCTAGATACTTAACAAAGACACAGGTAAATATAACTAAATCTATGGTGTAAATACACTTATACTGCCACCTACTGGTAGAAAGTTAAACACTTTGACTCTGCGTCTCCTCATCCAGGCTCTGCTCTGTGTTCACTCAAGAAACAGCACAATAAGGTGTAAGAATAAATATGATGCTGACAGCAACAACTCTGCACACAAACATTACTTTGACAAAACTATATTATGAATTGTGTTGCATTAAACAATGCAGCCATTAATTGAAAAGTTGGGTAAAAACGTAAAAACGGCTGCTCTTCACTTCTTTTTGTTTCTTGTTTAAAAAACATGGTATTTCTGTATTTTCTTTTTTTAGACTAAACTATAAAACCAACTATAAAAATTTGCATGAACCATTCACCTTATATATGCTTCCTTGAGACAATATTATCAAAAAACACTACATAGATTTTCACTATAATGCAGATGATTATCAATTCTATCTATCGATCAAGCCAGACGACACCAACCAGTTCACTAAACTTCAAGCATTTCTGAAAGACATCAAAACCTGGATGACCTGCAACTTCCTGATGTTAAACTCAGACAAACTGAAGTTATTCTACTAGGCCCAGAACACCTCAAAAATCAATTATCTAATGATATAGTTCCTCTTGATGGCGTTGGCCTGGCATCCAGTACCACCGTAAAGAATCTCAGAGTTATCTTTGATCAGGACTTTCACCAACAAGCAGGATGGTTTTGTTTTTCTTATTTGGATTCTTTTCCCCAAGAGTCTTTCTTGTCAGAGTTCCAATCTCATCTTTCTTTGGTTTCAGCTGGTAGACAGTAGGAGATCCTGAATGGATCAGTTCTTTGCAGGTGACGTAGTCATATTTGGATGAGGTGTTATTATTCCTGTAAAAAAAAAAAAAAAAGATTAGCTCAAAAGCTACTAACATGAATGAAAAGGGAAGAAATCACTCTACTTGCTGAAGGTCTTTTTAAAACATTAATCTACTGTATATATACAAACTATATATTTACGACCTGGCCAGTTACACACCATCTGATATTAGGTCATCATTAAAAAATATGAGCCTCATCACCGGATAACAACGAATGAGTAAAATAATATCAGTGTGTATTAGCCCCCAAAAAAATCTAATTTGATTTGGCTTCCCAAACGCTACATACAGCCTTTTTAACCCCATTTACCACAGGGGATCAATCTACAACTTTTTTAACATTTTTAAAGAATCACTCCTGAAGAATCAATCAGTTCCACAAAATAAACAAAACATTCCAAAGACGTTATGCAGATGATACCCAATTATATCTATCAATCAAGCCAGATGAACCTAGCCAGTTAGCTAAACTTCAAGCATGTATTAAAGATGTAAAAACCTGGATGACCTGCAACTTCCTGACTTTAAACTCAAATAAAACTGAAGTTATTTTACGAGAAATCAACTATCTATATAGTTTCTCTTGATGGCATTGCCCTAGCATCCAGCACCATCATAAATAATCTCAGAGTTATCTTTGATCAGGACTTGTCCTTTAACTCTCACGTAAAACAAATCTCAAGGACTGCATTTTTTGACCTACATAACATTTAAATAATCAGACACATCCTGTCTCAAAGCGATGCAGAAATATTAATTAATGCATTTGTTACTTCTAGACTAGACTACTGTAATTCCTTATTATCAGGCTGCTCTAATAAGTCTCTTAAATCTCTCCAGTTGATCCAGAATGCTGCAACTCGTATACTAACAAAAACTAAGAGAAGAGATCATATTACTCCTGTATTAGCTTCTCTGCACTGGCTCCCTGTAAAATCCAGAATCACATTTAAAATCCTTCTCCTCACCTACAAAGCCTTGATTGGTGAGGCACCATCAAACTGTGGTCTGCCTGTCAGGTAGTCAGTGAACCAGGAGACTGAGATTGTCGAGGCACCATCATATCTTAAGGAGATTATAGTACCATATTACCCCACTAGAGTACTTATAGTACAATATTATCCCACTAGAGAGCTCATATTAGCATATTACCCCACTAGAGAGCTTATCATATTACCCCACTAGAGATTTTATAGTACCATATTACGCCACTAGAGAGCTCTTAATACCATATTACCCCACTAGAGAGCTCATAGTACCATATTACCCGACTAGAGAGCTTATAGTACCATATTACCCCACTAGAGAGCTTCGCTCACTGAAGGCGGAGCTACTTGTGGTTCCTAGAGTCTTAAAAAGTAAGATGGGAGCCAAAGCCTTCAGCTACCAAGTTCCTCTTCTGTGCAACCAGCTTCCACTTTCAGTCCGGCTTGCAGACACAGTCACCACATGTAAGAGTACACTTAAGACTTTCCTCTTTGATAGCGCTTATAGTTAGGGCTGACTCAGGTTTATTGTTAGGACTGACTCAGGTTCGCCCTGGTCCAGCCCCTAGATATGCTGCCATAGGCCTAGACTGCCGGGGGACATCTTAGGATACACTGAGCTCCTCTCTCCTCTTCTCTCTGAAAATAGACATCTGATATAGATGTCATATTTTTTAATTAAAAAGTGGGTCTCTAGCGTATCCTAGAATTTGGACAGGCGACGCCCCGCAGCCAGTTTGTCCGATTGACTTGAAATTTGACACACATGTCCATCTCCACCCGCTCTACAAAAAAGCCTATCAGACCCCTAAGCTCTGCATACTTAAACTTTTTGTTTTGAGTTTTGAATTTTGTGAAAAACACATTCTTGCAAACTCCTCCTAAAAGCTGGGTCCGATTAATACCAGATTTTCTGTGGAAGATTATTGAACCCATGTCATAAAAAGGTATCAATAGATTGTTGATATCTCATTGCATTCATAAGATAAGGACCAATGAACTTCTTAGGGGCGTGGCTTGAACATCAATACTTATAACTTCAAAACCATTGGGCCTCGTGTCACAGGATTTGTAGCATATGTGCACATTACATCCTGTAACATACTCTGAAATTGTTATGCCATTGAGACACTAGGGGGCGCTACAATAATTCAGCCAATTTGGGTTTTTTTTGTCATTTTTAGCAGTTTTCAGCCTTTGTACTCTTACGAACTCCTCCTACAAAATTCATGCAATCGACTTCAAATTTGGTCAGGATGCTCTTTAGACTTTTGCGATCAAAATTTATTAAAATCGTCAGTTTTTTCTCAACAGCCTTGACGTGGCGTGTCGTCCAATTCACTCCCATTTTGTGCGGTTCGCTATGTTAGAGAAAGTTGTTTTAACTCCAAGGTACATCATCTAATCCACTTATAATGTCTCATGCATGATTCCGGTCCAGGCCTGAGCACATTTCCATGAAGAAATGTTCATGGCACCACCTACATTACATTACATTACATTTCATTTAGCAGACACTTTTATCCAAGGCGACTTACAATAAGTGATTCAACCATGAAAGTTCAAACCCAGAACAACAAGAATCAAGAAAGTACAATTCTTCAAGAAAGCCAAACTACCAAGTGCTATAAGTAAGTGCCATTTAAGTGCTATTAGAGTACTAAGACATACATACATACAAGTTTTTATTTATTTTTTTATTTTATTTTTTTATACCAGGTATATTCAGAAGAGATGTGTTTTTATTTTGCGGCAGAAGATGTAGAGACTTTCTGCTGTCCTGATGTCATTGGGGAGCTCATTCCACCAATTAGGAGCAGGACAGCAAACATGTGATTTTGTTGAGCGGTTAGCTCGCAGCAACAGAGCTACAAGCAGCTTGGCAGATGCAGAGCGGAGTGAGCGGGGTGGGGTGTAAGGTTTGACCATGTCCTGGATGACTGGACCCGATCTGTTCGCAGCATGGTACGCAAGTACCAATGTTTTGAAGCGGATGCGAGCAGCCACCGGTAACCAGTGAAGAGAGCAGAGGAGCCACAGGTAACCAGTGAAGGGAGCAGAGGAGCGGAGCAGTGTGGGTGAATTTAGGCAGGTTGAAGACCAGTCGAGCTGCTGCATTCTAGATGAGCTGCAGAGGTCGGATGGCACTAGCAGGAAGACCTGCCAGGAAGGAGTTACAGTAGTCTAGGCGTGAGATAACCAGAACCTGTACCAGAGCCTGGACCAGAGCCTGGACCAGAGCCTGGACCAGAGCCTGGACCAGAGCCTGGACCAGAGCCTGCGCCGCCTTCTGGGTGAGAAGAGGACGGATTCTCCTGATGTTGTGCAGCATGTACCAACAGGACCGAGTTGTTGCAGCGATGTTGGCAGTGAGGGAGAGTTGACTGTCGAGTGTCACACGAGGTTCCTAGCAGTCAGGGTTGGGGCTAACGTGGAGCTGTTGAAGGTGATAGTCAGGTCGTGGGTGGGAGAGCCTTTCCCTGGAAGGAAAAGTAGTTCAGTCAAAAGGAAATGACACGTTTTATACTTTGATTTATTTCTCAGAGTAAGTTGACCAGATTGACCTCACATTTGGTATGGAAAGCCTTAATACATTGCTGATGCATTATCATGAATATTGTGAGTATTTGTGAAACTCTGTTGCCGTGGCGACGCATCATTGCCATGTAAAATGGAGCTGATTGTTTAGTGGCTTAGGATGCTCAAAAACTCATGCAACTTTATATATGTGTCATAGGTGATGGAAATAAATAATTTACGTGGGTTTTTGGTCATTACAAATCGCCTGAATAGCGCCCCGTACACATTTTCAAAAGAGCAGAACTAGCGCTATGTTACCTCTAGATATATGAAATTTGGTAGGCACATATATCACATGGAGACTTAAAAATAAGTCTCCTAGCACCATACTCTAAACCGTACCAGAAGTCGGCCATTTGTTTTTTTGTGTGATTTCTTCATTCTTTTTTGCCCCTTTTCTAAGCGCTTTACTTTACGATCTCCTCCTAGGTAGTTCGTCTGATCCACTTCAAATTTGGTCAGTGTGATCTAAAGACCTTTGTGAATAAAAGTTATCAAAAGCTTTACGTTTCACGGAATGGCGTGGCGGCCATTTTACCTGAATCCTCATTAAACGAGCTCATGAAACTCCACAGGACTTACTCGAATCTGCCCCAAACTTGTCATGCTTGATAAAAGTAAGGGCCTGAGGATGTCAACAAGCCTATTTTCACTCAAAGTCAAAGCGCCACCTAGTGGCGAAAGGAAATCAGCGTTACGTGACAAACGGCATCAGATTTACATGACGTTTACATGACGTGGTCTGTACTACATCTCAGAGGTACATATTGTACTTTTTACTGTACTACATCTCAGAGGTACATATTATACTTTTTACTGTACTACATCTCAGAGGTACATATTGTACTTTATACTGTACTACATCTCAGAGGTACATATTGTACTTTTTACTGTACTACATCTCAGAGGTACATATTGTACTTTTTACTGTACTACATCTCAGAGGTACATATTATACTTTTTACTGTACTACATCTCAGAGGTACATATTGTACTTTATACTGTACTACATCTCAGAGGTACACATTGTACTTTATACTGTACTACATCTCAGAGGTACATATTGTACTTTATACTGTATAACTGCTTCATACTGTACTACATCTTCATCTCAGAGGTACATATTGTACTTCATACTGCACTACATCTCAGAGGTACATATTGTACTTTATACTGTACTACACCTCAGAGGTACATATTGTACTTTATACTGTACTACACCTCAGAGGTACATATTGTACTTAATGAAATACTGAATTATTTCACCTCTTCCAGTCTCTAAATATCTTTCAAATGAAACTGATAATATAAAAGTATTTTTACATCATCCTGTGATCACGAGTCACAAGAAGATGTTTCTTCATTTTAAAGGCTCACGAGTCAAAATGGGAAATTGAAAGTGTTGTTCGTGTGTGTGTCAGTGTGTACTCCATCACCTGGATGAGCAGTACTCTCTAAAGCAATGACACATACACATCACATCAGAATCACATGATCACGAGGGGAAGCTCAGGGCCTTCTACTCAAGACTTCCTTTTTGCTGAACACCACATCAGCATTTAGGCAGGAAGGCATGTGAGGTCGGTCTGTGAAGCCGCAGCAGCACAGGCCTGTCTTCTCACAGCCGAGGCTCACAGATTTCACAGTGCAGTCAGATGAGGGTCTGTGGTGGGCCGCCGCTCTGTGGCCTGTGTGTGCTTCATCGGGAGGAGGCGATCATGTGTACGCTCACAAGAGAGGAGCTCTTCATCGCCCAAATTCACCACATCCATGAATAAAGATATGGGAGGCATTAAATATCATCGGTGGTTCAGAGTATTGGTGCTACATCGCCTCTGAGACCGAGCGGGGAAAGAGATCCAGGGCTCCTCGCTACGCACCCGATTAGCAGCGATCACGACAGCACAGCGTGATCGCCTCTTTCTCAGACTCCACGTCTGCTGGGCCACCGCCCGGGGCCACCGGGGCCACACCCCTCAGGTCCACTCGGGTCCAATCGGGTCCACTCGGGTCCACCGCTCAGGTCCACTCAGGTCCACACCGCTCGGGTCTACTCAGGTCCACTCGGGTCCACAGCTCGGGTCCAGGTTCACACAGCAGAATACTTCATCTGTCTTTGGCTCCAAGTCGCTGCGTCAGCCAACAACCAAGTTTAGCCAGTGTGATTATATTTATATATATGTATATATATTTCTACATAGCATCTTTAAGAACAGAGTTCACAAAGCTCTCTGATGGAGAAAGCTGGTTGCTCTCTGCAGACTCACCACCAGATGTCACCAAATCCTACACGCTGCATAAAGTACTGAAGTATTCCCCGAGGATTAATATGAATGTTCACTGGTTCTGCAAAGTGGTGAGCAACTTTTAAGTTATCAAATACATGTATGGGAGTAAAAAGTACGATATTTCCTTCTGAAATGACTAGAAGTATAACGTAAAAGTGTAAAAGTACTAGTACCACAGTGTAGAAATACTCAAGTACAAAGGCTGTATTCAAAAGGTTACTTAAAAAGTAGAAGTACTCTTCATGCATAATAATAACAATAATAATAATTTATTATATTATTGTATTATAGTTATTGATCACCTGAATGATGCAGCTGGTTGAACTGGAGCTCATTTTAAATAACTGATGTGCTGCTCGGTAGTTTAATCTAATCATGTATGATAGAAAGTGACAGTATTTCCCTTTTAATCGTAGGAGTAAAACTATAAAGTATGCCTCTCGAGACTGTGCCCCTTTGATGACAGACAGAATAATAGAATAAATCATTTATTTGGCTCTGCAGACCTGAAAGACCTTGTGTTGTCATGCCGACTCTCGTTTGGGAAGTCAAACCACTCACATCCCGATCCTGTTTCCTCCTCTTGCAATCGGCAACGGCTCCAGAATTAAACACTGCCCTTGAAAAGCTCCTCCATGCCCTCGTGTCCTCCAAACATGAAACAAAAATGGTGTCTCAGTTTCGTCTGCTGCATCTTCTTCCTCTTCCTCTTCATCGTTTACGAAGTCCTTTCCCCTCTTTGATCCCACCTGATGAACGTCATTTAAAGAAACTTCTTTTCCACGTCAACACCTCGTACCAATAATAAAGTTCTAATACCTTCTTACTTGATACACCGATTTTTAGTCACAAATTAAACACAATACTGTAATAAACCTGATTATGACAGGACGTATTAAAAAAAAAAAGTCCTCTAAAAACCTGGTTTACGTGCAGTTAGTCAATAATAGTTCAACACTTTGGAAAATAAGCTTATTTGCGTTCTTGCCGAGAGTTAGATGAGAAGATTGATACCAAACTTCCATATCTTCCTGTTAAATACAAAGCTACAGCCAGCAATTAGTTAGCTTAGCTTAGCACAAAGACAGCTAGCCTAGCTCGGTCCAAAGGTAAAGAAATCAGCTTAGTGGCACCTTTATTTAACAAATCATGTCTGGTTTGTTTAATCAGCATAACGGTTCGGGTTAGAGCGGGGCTAGCTGTTTCCCCTTACTTCAACTCTTTATGCTAAGCTAAGCTAACATCCACTAGCTGTAACTTTAATATTTTACCGTACAGACAGGAGAAAAAAGATAATAGGAAAAGGACAATTCGCTCTTTTATGGGGGTTATGTGTCTTTTTTTCATCATAAAAAGTTATTGTTCTTACACATCTCATTAAATTAAACTGTTTGTTTGTTTGTTTCAGCACTTTGGGCTGCATCCCTGCATGAAAGGTGCGATACAAATAAAGTTATCTATCGGCTAGACGTCTAACACTAATGACATAAACACATTGAAAAGCTCTTCCAAGAAATTAAAAAGTTAGTGGAAGCCTTTCAATGGAGATAAACATCCTCATTGTATCGTTTGTATTCGACCTGAAGGGTGAAGTTGTTCATAAAAAAAACTAATAAAGTTGTCGTCTTTTATTTTGTTAAATCTTTTATGATGTAATTCCAGAGTGAGCGTAAAAACGTGTATTCTGACTTTTAAATCACAACACACACAAACACCAGACTGTTTAATAGACAACAATTGTTGAATTCAATCACAGTCGGCGAGTCCAGTTTGTTGTTGTTTGAGATTCGTTGCATCAGAAGCCATCTTCAATGTTTGGGAAGGAACAGAAAGATTGTTTGGGGGGAAAAAACACTTGATGGTGGAAACGAGCTTCTTCATTGGTAATAGAGATTAATGACCATGTTGAATTGTAATCGTAGCCTAAACAATAGGTGGAAATGTTTTGAAGTTCGTGGTTCTGGCTCCATGTCTGACCGATAGTTAGCATTGAGGCGGTCAACTCTGGGAAACCTGATTCTCCACATCCCTCGGTCCTCCAAACCACTCAACCAGGTCATCCGCTTCTCCTTTCCTGCTTTGTTTCTCTGATTTCAAAAGATGAGCAAGGTAGTAGTGGACGACGTTTTCATATCCTTTATTTAAAGGGCCAGTGTTTCAGATTGCAGGTTGCAACCAACTGAAACGTCTCCCGTAGCAACATGAAGGTCTCTCTGGAGTCGGTGTTTGGTTTGACCCTTCTGGGCTACCGTAGCAACATGAAGGTCTCTCTGGACTCGGTGTTTGGTTTGACCCTTCTGGGCTACCGTAGCAACATGAAGGTCTCTCTGGACTCGGTGTTTGGTTTGACCCTTCTGGGCTACCGTAGCAACATGAAGGTCTCTCTGGAGTCGGTGTTTGGTTTGACCCTTCTGGGCTACCGTAGCAACATGAAGGTCTCTCTGGAGTCGGTGTTTGGTTTGACCCTTCTGGGCTACCATAGCAACATGGCGACCTCCAGGAAGAGGACCCACTCCCCATATCACGTGATTACACGTGGAGACGAACGGAGTTTGAGCAGGTGGGAAGCTCAAATGCTACACTGTTCCTTTAAGTAAGATGTTAATTTCTACACTGTGGTTCTGATACTCTCCTTCAGTAAAAGAGATCTGAGTCTCCAAAGTGGTTTCCATCCATCCTAACAGCTGCACACTGGACCTTAAACCTGCCGGATGGATGTGACAGGAGCTGTTAACACAACACTGATCTGTTATGAAAGAGTTATTACCTCAACATCCAGCAGAGACAGAGAAGCATCAGCATGTTTCTGGTCTCTGGTACTTTCAGCTCTGTGTTTGGTCTCCACCAGGAAACATCTGTCTCTTTATCTGCTAAATGCTCCACTGTGTCCACTCGCAGGTCTTCACACAATCAGGTCTTCTGTTTAACGACATGCAAATGTTTTATTGAGAGTGGGTGTGACCGAGTCCAGCCCCCGAATGTCTGGAAATACTGGGCAGAGAAAACCAAACGAGCGGCGAGGCCACTGAGAACCAGAAAAGCAACATTTATGAATATTTATGAATAAGTATTTATATAGTCGTTATGTTTGTGTATTTATATAGTCGTTATGTTTATGTGTTTATATAGTCGTTATGTTTGTGTATTTATATAGTCGTTATGTTTGTGTGTTTATATAGTCGTTATGTTTGTGTATTTATATAGTCGTTATGTTTGTGTATTTATATAGTCGTTATGTTTGTGTGTTTATATAGTCGTTATGTTTATGTGTTTATATAGTCGTTATGTTTGTGTGTTTATATAGTCGTTATGTTTGTGTATTTATATAGTCGTTATGTTTATGTGTTTATATAGTCGTTATGTTTGTGTGTTTATATAGTCGTTATGTTTGTGTGTTTATATAGTCGTTATGTTTGTGTATTTATATAGTCGTTATGTTTATGTGTTTATATAGTCGTTATGTTTGTGTGTTTATATAGTCGTTATGTTTATGTGTTTGTATAGTCGTTATGTTTATGTGTTTATATAGTCGTTATGTTTGTGTATTTATATAGTCGTTATGTTTGTGTGTTTATATAGTTGTTATGTTTATGTGTTTATATAGTCGTTATGTTTGTGTGTTTATATAGTCGTTATGTTTGTGTTTTTATATAGTCGTTATGTTTATGTGTTTATATAGTCGTTATGTTTGTGTGTTTATATAGTCGTTATGTTTGTGTGTTTATATAGTCGTTATGTTTGTGTGTTTATATAGTCGTTATGTTTGTGTGTTTATATAGTCGTTATGTTTATGTGTTTATATAGTCGTTATGTTTGTGTTGGTTTATTTATATAGTCGTTATGTTTGTGTGTTTATATAGTTGTTATGTTTATGTGTTTATATAGTCGTTATGTTTGTGTGTTTATATAGTCGTTATGTTTGTGTATTTATATAGTCGTTATGTTTATGTGTTTATATAGTCGTTATGTTTGTGTGTTTATATAGTCGTTATGTTTATGTGTTTATATAGTCGTTATGTTTGTGTGTTTATATAGTCGTTATGTTTGTGTATTTATATAGTCGTTATGTTTATGTGTTTATATAGTCGTTATGTTTGTGTGTTTATATAGTCGTTATGTTTGTGTGTTTATATAGTCGTTATGTTTGTGTGTTTATATAGTCGTTATGTTTGTGTGTTTATATAGTCGTTATGTTTGTGTGTTTATATAGTCGTTATGTTTGTGTGTTTGTATAGTCGTTATGTTTGTGTGTTTGTATAGTCGTTATGTTTGTGTGTTTATATAGTTGACAGCATCAGCAGGATTTTGTGCTGCTGAGTGAAACTTCCCTTCACTTCAAATATGACAAATCTAGTCATCTGACTAAAATATGACTGCATGAATTTAGATGAATTTAGGAAAGAGGATGTTTTTACCCCCTGACCACGCCCCCCTGAGGTAGGGGGCGTGGCCTGCAGAGTATAAACACACCCAGCAGACTGACTCCTCTGCATCCATCACTGTTCACCCTCCGACCTCAA
>JACSYO010000169.1:110000-117500 GCA_016806645.1 Ophiodon elongatus | reverse complement strand
CCAGCTGTGTTCCCACTTCTGGGAACACTATGTGGACAACATAAAATATATAGGTCATGTCTACATCGTGGCACTTCTCCAGCGACAGGGCGATGGGTCCAAAAGCCGTTACATAATAATTCCATGTGTACAACAATGGGGGAGTTTAGGGGCTGAAAGAGCTCCAGGAACATTACGGCATGCTTACATTGACCCAGATTATTAAACGTGGACGTAACACGATGAGTTCATGCCTCTCCTTCTGGCTCCATGTCGCTTTCTGCACTCGGAGTTCATTTTCAAATGTTCACAGGAGAAAAAGTCTGCAAATATTGTTAAGCGTCTGTAAGTCATTGCATTTTAAAAAGCTTCTCCTTGAAGGATGTATGTTCATATATTTTTCTTATTGTCAACAAATGTCACGTGGAGACTCAAACATGCAACTCGTCACTTTATAGAGAGCTGCAGGCACGATGTATTTATGTAGGGCAACAGGAAGTTAGCTTCACTCTGGTTCACGTGTTAAAGCTGCATTCTCTCTCCTGACCACCAGGGGGCGACTCCTCTAGTTGTATAGAAGTCAAAGCTTCATGTGTTAAAGCTGCATTCTCTCTCCTGACCACCAGGGGGCGACTCCTCTGGTTGTATAGAAGTCAAAGCTTCATGTGTTAAAGCTGCATTCTCTCTCTTGACCACCAGGGGGCGACTCCTCTGGTTGTATAGAAGTCTATAGAAAATGACTCTACTTCTCTCTTGATTTATTCCTCAGTAAACATTGTAAACATGAGTTTATGTCTCAATCTCTAGTTTCAAGTCTTCTTCAATACAGCATGATGTTCATTTAGTAAATTATGGTCCATTTAGAGTCAAACAGACCATAAAGCAGGGGAGGCTTTAGGGCGGGGCTACAGGGTGATTGACAGGTCTCTACGTCCTCCTCAGTCCACATATGGTCACTTCCTGTTCTCTGGTTGATAAAAAAAAAACAAGCTGAAGACCTGAACGCTAAAACGTCCACAAATGAATAACGACTTCGTCCACTTCTGATAAACGGACTCAGATGTGTTTTTGTCATAATTGATGTGAGATTCACCAGAGGGGCGTTCACTGACCTATTTTATAAATCGGAGAACTAAACGTTAACATCTCTTCAGCTCGTGTTGAACAGACGACTAAACAAAACCACATGACCAGGAAACAGGAAGTGTAAAATTACTGACTCATTTCTGGGTTTTAGGACGCATTCCTGCTGAATATGTTCATCTTTAAAAATATATATATATAGTTTCATCAGTAATCTTAAACCGCTGCTCTTTATAGTTTTTATCAAACAAACAGGAGGATATAAAAAAACTTAAATTACAAAATGGCAACTAAATCTTAATATGTACTTTTTTTTAAAAAAAATACCTTTATTTTGAAGGGTTCAGACCATATTTGGAATAAATCAATGGAAATAAAGCTTAAAGGATTTAAATGTTTTTTAATGGTTTATCTGCTCAGTTCAAGTTTTAACAATCCTATAAAAAGTTTCCACCTTAACTGAAAACTGAAAGCTCTTTTTAAGGTAGACATTATGGGATGGCTTCATGTTAATGTCAATTTAAAAGGTTTTATTTTACCTCTAACTTTTTGCCTTTACAATCCATTAATTAGCCACAAATGCCATTTTATTTTTTAAGTCCATCAATATTTATTTTTAGCAAATGTTACTCATTGCATTAGTTCAGGAATATTTTCATAAACAAAAAAAACTTACATTTTCGCTGTTTATATTAATTGCTCCGCGATATTACGTCACAGAAATATGGTTGATATGTTTTCTGAATCTGTAGAGTCTCCACCTCCGTGTCCTAGTTCTCACGAGATCGTACGTGACTCACTCAGCGAGTCAGGAGCATCGACGTGTCGTGTGATTCGTGGGTGTCGAGCTCCGCCTCTCAGCGTCTCAGTCCCTCTAACAGCTGGTGTTAGTGACAGACATCACTTCTACTCAAAAAATGTGGTTCTTGACATTTATTATACATTTATCTACTATTTCATCCATATATTCCACCACTGTTGTGAATCTAAGACTTTGATAAACCAATTTCAAGCTCCAAAACAGTTCACATGAGTAAAGTTATGTTTTCACAAGAGATTTGAAGAATTTAAAAAATCAGACTTAATTTTTTCAGCTTTATGGCCAAATTATCTCTTTCCACAGTGTCTTAGGAAATTGTTGCCTCATTATATAGATAGCTGAGATTGTTCTGCAAATGATCATATACAACACATGGGTATGTCTCATATGCAAGTGCCTTTTTTAAAGGTGAATTTAAGAAAATATGTAAAAATCAGGAAAATGCCCTCAGACCCGAGGGTTAAGGTATTAATTAAGGGTCGGCTTCATGTTATTGGGTCAATGTAAAGGTTTTGTACCACTTAAAATGTGTTTATAATCTCTTGATGCTTAAGTATATAACAATGCATTAATTATCCCCTTAAAATCCCTTATTTACATCCAAATTAATCTCAGCTATGGTTACTCAAACAGGAGGAAACGGTGCGTTTGTTGGGGACTATTTCCAGCGGCGGATGAATCCACACTTGGTGCTCCAGAGAGTTTCTATGTGTGACGCGTTCATGATGATGACGATGATGGTGATGAAGGAACATTGTGTGTGTTTTTTTTAAATGGCGCTGTGGAGGAAGAAGAGATATGCGGCTTGTTACGAGACTCGGAGAAATATAGAATAATCTTATCATGCGTCGGAGCTCAGAGGTCTAATTAACCCCTTCACGTCTCTCTTATCTAATCTTGTTTTTCGTAACATTTGCGGCCTCCAGGTCAGCTGATTAGACGTCGTAATGTTTGTGATCAGGACCTTTTGTTTTAAGGTAGAAGAGCTTTTAGAAAGTTAAATCTCAGAGCGCTCGTTGGGTTTCTCCAGTAAGGGAAGCTTTTAATGAGCAGTGTATTTTTATCAAAATTAACTGATTATATTAATAATATCTGAGTCCCTTTAAAATATGATAGAATTTGCAGTTAAAGGTACTTTTTTTTTTTTTTAAACTTTCTCAAAGTATTTTATTTTTATTTAAACAAAGCTGCTTGTGTTTAGACGACATTTAACATTTGAGGGTTAAATGTCGTTTAAACACAAGCAGCTTTGTTTAAATAAAAATAAAATACTTTTTTATTTTAATCAGGAACTGTCTGATCAAATAATTAATAAAAGACGCATTTCGCTGAGTGCTGAAAATGTTCCAGTTAATAATTTGTACTTTCGCCGCATCTCATGAAATCTGTTTATCCTCCTTCCTTTCATCTAATCTGTTCCACCTTCATCCTCTTACTTTATCACATTCGTAGTATTCTGCGTACAACGTGTACTTTGAACGGAGGTTTGCTTTCAGAATCGTGGCGACACGTGATTAATAATCCAAAATAATGTTTGAACAACAAAACAATGGTGGTGAAATAATACAAATTTACTTTTCAGCAACAAGGATGGGATTTACATAAAACATCCCAAAGAAAATTTTTTTATTTAGAAACACGTTTATAAAAGGACATTTTAAATATTTCACCGAAGAGAAAATAAAATGAAATGTAAAAAGACGTGTATTAAATACAAGAATAAAAGCTACGGAGCCGTTTAAGAAATGATTTAATAAAACAGTCTTCAGCCTTGATTTAGAAGAAGTGAGTCTGTTCGATCGACACAAAGATCTCTGAGCGACGGGACGAAGATGAATACGAATATATGCATAAATCCTTGATAAATATTAATAAGGTGATAGACGGCTGACTTTGTAATTGTCTGTCGAGGTCCAATGATAAACGTCTTCAGCTTTCAGACAGCTGACTGTGTTCAATAGATCAATAACGTCCCGTTTCTGCACTTCAGACTGTTTTTTATTTAAATCTTTATGAAGCAGATGTAAACCTCCAGTTCAGAGGACTGAAGTCTCTCAACCCTCGGGTCTCAGGGCATTTCCAGATTTTTACATGTTTTCTTAAATTCACCTTTTAAAGGAACTTGCATATGAAACATACCCATGTGTTGTGTATGATATTTTACAGAACAATCTCAGCTATCTATATAACGAGGCACCAATTGTCCTACGGCACTGTACAGGGATCATTTGGGCCTAAAGCTAAAAGTCTAAAGTCAGATTTTTTTAATTCTTCAAATCTCTTGTGAAAACATAACTTTACTCATGTGAACTGTTCTGCTTGAAATTGGTTTATCAAAGTCTGAGGTTCACAACAGAGGTGGAATATACGGATAAAATAGTAGTAGTAGTTCAAATCCACAAATGACGCTGAGAGACGGAGCTCGACGCCCACGAATCACACGACACGTCGATGCTCCTGACTCGCTGTGTGAGTCACGTACGATCTCGTGAGAACTAGGACACGGAGGTGGAGAATCTACGATTCCGACAACATCTCAACCATATCTCTGTGATGTAATATCGCGGACCAATTCATTTAAACATCGAGTAAACACCACATAGACGCCAGAGAGTTAGAGGCAAACAGACCATAAAGCAGGGGATGCTTTAGGGCGGGGCTACAGGGTGATTGACAGGTCTCTACGTCCTCCTCAGTCCACATATGGTCACTTCCTGTCTACTGGTTACAAAACAAAGAGATGTTGACGGCCATGTGAACCTCTTTCATACGTCTGATATTCAGCGTGTTTCCTTCTGGTTGAGTTGAGCAAAGGTTTGTTTTTCATCTCATAAATTATTTTGAATATGTTAATGATTGAGGGAAGTCACGTGTGATTTTTATGAAGCCGATATCGATCTCCACGTCTCCTGACTCGGCTCTTCTCTACGTGAAGCGTTTTATTGGAGCTTTAATCTGCAACATTACCTGATGCTTTTATTGGACCACAGAGTTTTATAACAACCTTTAATTCACAAACAGCTGCAATTACGGAGAAATGGCTCAATTTCCAATTAGCTTATCGCGACGCCGGTTGCAGCCAAGTCCTCCGCTGGTGACGTCCACACAAAGAGTTGAGTCATCAGAGCCACATTTGTGGGACCGCAGCACAGACCAGCCTCATGAAGTTCTTTGAGATACTTCTCAGGGACTTTTACTCTGAAGGAAAGCAGACGTTACCTCCCCGTCACCGTCATGAGCAGCAGGTTGCGGAACACAAAACAAGATGGCGGCCAAAATGCCGAACGCCGGCCCACAAGCCGATGGCGACTACGTCCACTTCCTCTAAACGGTCTCTGGTTGCAGGATGACGTGTTGCAACCAGACAGGAAGTCATCATCACCGGTTTCCTCCATTTTAAAAAGCCAACGCCATTCTTTGACTGTATTTTGGATTCTTAGTTTTTTAAATCGCCGAACTCGAGGCTTCAAACCGACGGGTGACATCATCACCACGACGACTACGTCCACGTCTTCCAGACGGTCTGCAGCATGACGGACCTTCTGGAGGTTTTACTGCACGAGCTGTTTCTATCTTTTACAGCAACATTGTCCAGTCAGCGGTTTGAAAAGCTTTCCTGTTGCGTAACGCTGTGTGGAGGTCAAAGGTCAGAGGTCATCAGACGGAGGTCTGTAGGAGACGATGTCTCTGTCCAGGTTCCAGGAGCCCGATACTCTAATAGGTCATGTTGCCTGAGCTCTTGTTCTACATCTATAGATATATAGATATCCTGATGAAGGTAAACGAGGAAAGGATTTCAAAGTGTTCACATCGAAATCCAAATGTGTGACGAACGCTTCAAGAAAAAGAAACAAGTCGAAGCTTAAAATGGTGATAAATCATAAATCATTACATTCTGAGCTCCTCAGCACAACTAGGAACTAGGAGACCAACTAGGAGCCCAATTAGGAACTAGGAGACCAACTAGGAGACCAGCAGTCACATGACACAAACTCAGGTGTCCGTGTGTGACCTTCTGAACTACTGAACTATAACTGAGGGAGACGAAAGTATGATTTTTAATATTTCTTGCCTCTTCTCCAGGAAAAGCATCCAGAAGGAGAACGTGACGTTCCACGCCAACGGGACGGTTTCCTACCTCGAGTACAGGAGCTACTTCTTTGAGCCGTCCATGTCTTCAGGGAACGAGTCCGAAGTCGTCACCATCCCAAACATGTTGGTGCTGGTAAGACTTTATTTCTTCATCATCATCATCATCATCATCAGAGAGGGCCCGGGGCCCCCAAAGCTCCGTGACACGTCTTTAGATTCATCAGTTTAAATTATCATGACACAATTTCTTTGCTCCTTTTTTTTGTTAACAAATTTTAACAAATAATATTTAAATTTTTAAACCTATAATAGTTACTTAGTTAATAGCATAATATTTAAACTATTTTATTTTTCTTCCAGTGGTCCATGGCTCTCTAACAGGATTTAGTTTTTTAGATTAATTAATTAAAATTATAATTTTCCAATTTCTTTTTAGATTAGATTTAAACAAAATATAATTTCATTTTTTTACCTAAAATAATTCATTAATCCCATTCTAGTCTAACAAACTATTTATTATATAAAATAAAGTGTGTCTGATATTTTGTTCATTTACTTGCAGCTGATTGAATTGATTCATCTGCGTTGTTTTGTGTGTTGAGACGGTGTAAATATATTTACTAATGTCTAATTCCTCTCATATGTTTCTCTTGTGCTGCTCTTCACATAACTGAGATGATGGAAGTGTGAACATAAGCAGTCGGGTGATCCTGTCGTGTTCTGCGTCTCCTTCAGGGAGCAGCCATCATGATGGAGAACCTTCCCTTCGCGGTGCGTCTGATGATCAGCGCCACCTTCAAGACCTTCAAGGAGGGCCCGTTCCTCACCAAGCCGGTGGGCGAGCTGATGTGGGGCTACGACAGCGGCCTGGTGGACTTCCTCAACAAGTACCTGCCCGGCATGCTGCCCTCCACGGGCAAGTTCGGGCTCTTTGCTGATGTGAGTCTTTCAACATGGTTTGATTCATGTTTTAGTTCTGCAGAAATGTGCGCTTGCATGCATCTGATTGGTTAACGAGCCCCTGACAACCAATCGCAGTCGGCAGATGTATTCTCTTTTCTTTTACATAAATGTCAGACTAAATCTATAAGTTAATACTTTTAGTGTTTCAGAGCTTCACTCTTTGTCCAACGACGTCACAACATCCGGTTGAAAGGTCCAACTGAAGATTATAAATCAGTTTTATTAATGTGGCACCTTTACTTTAAATGATGAACCAAACTAAAGCATAACAAATAACAAAAGAAAAATAAATAAATAAAATGCAACACTTAATGGATTGATTATGGTAAAACAAAATTATAGCGAAATAAAATATGTATAAATACTAAAAACACAGCATAAAAACACACAAGTATAAAATCAGATTCAATAATAAAAGACATTATTTTCTGAAAATATTGTTCCTTTTCTTTGACGTTGCTTTTATCCTTTAATCGGAATCGTTGCACATACCAGGAATCTGACTGGGTGAAAGGTGCATAACAATAAAACAATAAAACAATAAACATGGTGCAATAACCAAG
>JACSYO010000169.1:92500-105000 GCA_016806645.1 Ophiodon elongatus | reverse complement strand
GGTTCGTCTTGAATGTAGATTTCAGATTTTACCAACCTTTCCACTTTCATTCCTCTCTTTTAAATATATTTGTTCACAAAACTTTCTCCATGTTTTTAGTCCTAAAATGATTTATTTTATGGCTGTTGATGGAATCTCTTTGTTTCACTCCATAAATCTCTAATATACAAACGAAATGAAACAAGAATTTTGAGCCTGGCTTCATCCAATGTTCTCATTTGTAACACTTCAGTAAACTTGTAATACAATAACTCCTCCTCTTAATGTGAGTGATGAGCTGGTGAAGTTTCATGGTGATATCTACTCATTAATGTTCTGACCCTCTTCACCTGTAGAGTCTTCTTCATGTCTGTAATTTAACTAAACATCTCTTTAATAAATGAGTTTGTTCTCAGACTCTGATCCAGAAATCTCCACTTCAGTAGCTCTTACATCACCAAACTTTACTCTTTACTTCTGGAAGAGATTCTGGAGCTTTCTACAGAGGGGTTTGTTCACACGGCACTCAGAGCCTCATTTATACACATTTATTAATAAAACATGGAGAGAATAGATGTATTTTATGGCGTGGTAAACTGGGAATGGAAAGAACGGTCGGCCGTTAAAACCCGAAGACAAAAGAGTCGACAATGTTGTTTTTAATGTTGCGTCTCATGTGGATTGTTTTTTTATATTAAAATGGTATCGTGTCCTCTAAAACCGTCACAAGATGACCCCCACAGGATCCTTCACATACGAGGACTTCCTCCTTTTGTTTACGGGGTTCGGTTTCATGGGAACATTTCATTTTTGACAATATCCAACATGTCCGCTGAAGGCTGTGCTCGCTCCCTCTGAGCCGTGAACCTGTGTCGTTGCAGCTGACGGGCGTCCCGCTCAACGTGTCCATCCGCCTGCAGCTCAACCTCTACATGAAGAGGGTGTCGGCCATCACGTAAGAAGTTCTTCCCAAGAGCGCCGTCATGCATCAAACGTTTGTCGTGCATTGTGTTCGTGTCCCTCCATCAATACCAGAGGCCGGCGGCTACTTCCTGCTTTTCTTACGTTCACCGTGACCTCAGAGTGCGACATTGGGTTTTTAATTCACACATTTTTTTTGTCCTCGTAGGGAAACTGGCAAGATTTCTGAGGTGGTGATGCCGATGATCTGGTTCGAGGAAGTAAGTTATTGAAATGCAACTCTGCAAATAAAAGTTGTATTTACAGAGAATCCTCAGAAGAAGTTCTTAGTTTAGATGTTCTGTGACGGAGTGATTGGCGCTCCGTTTCCTCCGTAGATGTAAAACACGAGATGTTCTAGCCACTAAAACCTCCTGCAGGGAGTCAACGAGCATAACAACGTCGAGAACTTTAATCTTTTAAAATGACAAACTAATTATTTTTTTCAACTTTTTTTATTATATTCTATAAATGGCAAAGAGCGGAAAAAGAGAAACTTATGCAGAATTCTGCATCTCAAACAATGTTGAATAAAATTGATTTTTGAAGACTTAGTTTAACGCTTCGACCGCGAAGAGACGTCGAACCGTTTGATATTTACATCTTTAAATTTACTCATAAAACAAATTAGAGCTGGAAGATGAATTCAGATCTTTTACTTATTTTTGATATAGAAATACTTTATCATATACTAAAAGTACCAAAACTAGAAGTAGTCATTATGCAAAATACATAATGTCAGAATATTATGTATTCTAAATATTAAATATGTTTATAATTATTGATGCATTAATGAGTAAGCATCGCCGCTGCTGCAGCTGGAAAATAATTCTAAAACTTAAAGTTCAGTATTAAAGGTGTCAAATAAATGTATTTATTGCTATTAATTGATATTTAAATATGTTGTAATGCTGCTCTCACCTGGTAATGTTGCAACATAAACCATTTCCTGTGTTCAATAAAAATCACTCGAACCTCAGCGCTCTGTTTTCTAAGGCTTGAACATGTGGGTTCTCCGTATCTCAGTGTGTAACTTCCTCCTGCAGAGGGGCCACATCGAGGGGCCGATCCTCTCCTCCTTCTACACCAACCTGGTGGTGCTGCCGGCCGTGATGGAGTTCATGCAGTACGGCTTCATCGCCCTCGGTCTGGCCACCATCCTCATCGCCGCCCTGGTGCATCACAGAGTCAAGGTAACGGTTCCCCAACTGTGTGGTTCCCCAACTGTGTGGTTCTAACTGCATGCCGCATGCTGCACAGTGCCGCATGTTCTCCCACTAAAGATGGAGGAGAGACTGAGGACGCTCTGTCTTAAAGGGACAGTAACGTTGTTTTAGACGCATAAAAGAATAAATATCAGTTTAAATGAACGTTGTTGTTGTTATTATTATTATTATTATTATTATTATTATTATTATTATTATTATTATTATTTTCCCTCGCTGTCAGACGGCTCTTTCCTTCCACCAGACCTCTCCAGGAGTAGCTGCTCCACATGCGGTCGGTTAGTCCGTGTTGTTGCTCGTCCTCGTCAAGAGTTGCACGATAAGGCCGATGCCTCGCTGCAGTCCGTTAGCTTAGCATTTGACAAACGAGATAGAACGTGATATTTAGAAGTGTTGGTAGATGGAATTTGTTACCTAGCCAGGCTAGCTGTTTCCCTCTGTTTCCAGTCTTTGAGCTAAGCTAAGCTAGCCTACGACCTGGTAAAGCGTGTTTCCTGAAACGTCAGCATGTTATTTGAGCTGTCAGCATGTTGTTTAACTCTCTTCGTGGTGTTTATTTGATGTTTAAATGAATTGCTCCGCGATAATACGGCACAGAGATATGGTTGAGATGTTGTTGGAATCCGTAGACTCTCCACTTCCGTGTCCTAGTTCTCACGAGATCGTACATTACTCACACAGCGAGCCAGGAGCATCATGTGATTCGTGGGTGTCGAGCTCCGCCTCTCACCTCATTTGTGGATTCATGTGTCCGTCAACATTTAGTATGAAACTAACCAATGGACACTCAGTAAATCCCTAAGGACCTACCCACCACCTCACGCTACAGAAACACTGTGTTTACATTCAGTATGAAACTAACCAATGGACACTCAGTAAATCCCTAAGGACCTACCCACCACCTCACGCTACAGAAACACTGTGTTTACATTCAGTCTGCATCGAGAGCTCAGAGAGAAGAGAGGAAGTACGAAGAGAACGTTTACAGTTAGAGACGTACTTTCAGAGATATAGTTAATATTTAGTTTGAAAACATAAACGGTTGTAATGTTCATGTTTCATCTGCACACATCCCATGAAGCTTGATCTGTATATGAAGTAATGACTCAGTCCCATTTGATCTCAGTCCCTCTGACAGCTGGTGGAAGGAGAGACAGACATCACTTCTACTCAAAAAACATATTACAAAATTTGGTTCTTGACATTTATTATACATTTATCTACTATTTTATCCGTATATTCCACGACTGTTGTGAACCTAAGACTTTGGTAAACCAATTTCAAGCTCCAACACAGTTCACATGAGTAAAGTTATGTTTTCACAAGAGATTTGAAGAATTAAAAAAAATCAGACTTCAATTTTTCAGCTTTATGGCCAAATTATCTCTTTACACAGTGCCTTAGGACAACTGGTTCCTCATTATATAAATAGCTGAGTTTGTTTTGCAGATTATGATATACAACACATGGGTATGTCTCATATGCAAATACCTTTAAAGGTGAATCTAAGAAAATATGTAAAAATCAGGAAAATGCCCTCAGACCCTAGAGGGTGATGGTGTGGTGCTTGATGTGGTATAAATACTGTTAATGAGACTCGAGAGTCTCCGCCCCCTCGCCGCTGTAGTGGTTTTTATCGTCGGTGTCTCAGCAGCTGTTTGCGTTTTAGTTTTTTTTACTAAAATAAATTGATTTAAGTGAGTTTTGATGCTTTATGTTTGCAGAGGTCTCGTTCAAATGTGACGCTGAGCTCCTCGGGAGAAGACGACCCCGAGGTCCGTAAGGCCGTCGGCTCCTCCCCAATCTGACCTCATCACCTAAGCACCAATGAGAATGACTAGCGTTGATCAGCTGATTCATAACTGATGTTATCGCCCTGATTTGAGTTGATTTTTGAGTTTTTAAAATGGTATTTATTGAGTTTTAGCCACAAACTGCTTTTGCAGGTTTGACTGACAGCTGAAGCTTCTTTATTCAGTAAAACCTTCTGACTCTGACGTCAAATTCTATTTTAATGTTCAAGTCTTTTTATTTAGCAAAACTCCCAAGAAAATTCAGCTTTTCTTATCTTTTGATTTTCTCATCTTTTTCTAGCTCATTCACTTTGCTGCATGATGTATAATATAATCTGTGATTATGTTAAAGCACGCTGAACTAATCAACCTTTAATTAAGAGCATGAGCTAATCCATTCTAATATCTCTGCATGTCCACAATCTAATATAAGTCATTGCTGCTGGTACCTTTCATAACCACTCCAACCAGACCAGCAGAAACTTCCAATAATAATAATAATAATAATAATAATAATAATAATACAATGTTGTTGTCTTTTAGGTCTCCAATAAAGAGCGGGTAGAAGGAGCTCACTATGAAACAAAGGAGAAATGTATCGTAAATAATTAAGGTGGGTGCACTCACGAAGACATGTATGTATGTATGTATGTATGTATGTATGTATGTATGTATGTATGTATGTATGTATGTATGTATGAGCATAGTTCATGATGTCTGAGCACCGTGACGCTGTTTGCTTGGCGGCAGAGTTCGAGGTGCATTTCTTTGTTTGTTTTTATCTTTTATCTTCTGGACTCTAACACTCGTCTCTTCTGGTCCTCAGACGACCAACGGGAAGACGACCACACACCAGCACTAAGAGAGACCCTCCACTGAAGGATGATATGGACTGACACACACACACACACACACACACGTGGACTCAGAGGTTATTCCAGTATCTTGAACGCTGATAAACATGTTTTTATTGAGTGAAGAAGTGAACATGTGATGTTCTATGAAGTCATTGACTCTCACTTCGTTCGTTCAGTCCGTTTTATCTGTTGCCGTGGTTACACTTGTCTTTTTTTTTTCTTTTTAATGCGACTCGTGATCGGTTCAGAACTCGGCTGTGAGCGGATATATATATATATATATATATATATATATATATATATATAAAAATAAATTAAATAAAATAAAATCCGGGGTCAAAGGAGCAGTTTATAAAAAAGGCTGGATAAACACATTTCATGTCCCGTAAACCTTTCACAATAAAAGTCCCCCGTCGCTTTTGCCGTTTGTTCTACTGTGAACCTTTCACAATAAAAGTCAGATCCTCGAATTGAAGGACGACCCTGCTCCGTCCCTGAGCCGCAGAATTGACAGTTAATGCGTTGAGAGACGAGTGTGACCACGACCTCTTAAAGAACACTTTGCTTTGTTTTTGTACAAAGAACTACCAAAGAACCCTAAAACACTTCCAGTGTGTTGATCTCGCTCCGCTCAGTATTCCTTGTAGATCTGCGCTGTCGGGAGCAGCTTGTACTTCCTGTCTCTCCTCAGACGTTTACTGGTTATTTGTCACTGATTTTTGAAAGACGTGTTTCTGCATCAACAACAAGGGAAACTACTTCACCACGATGTGCCTCGAGGACGCTCCGGTCCGAGTGTCTTCTTAAAGGCTGAATGTATTACTTGAACTGGAGATGAATGATGACGTCTGCCGTCTAAATGCCTCCTTTTTATTATATAAAAATGAATGAATGAAGAGAAACGTGGAGGTAATAAATGTTTTTTTGAAATCCTATTTATGAACGAGTGATTTATTTATTTTTTTAAAATTTTATTTTACCACAAAGTTTTAGAGATATGAAAATGAAATGGTGCAAAGAGTGAAAGTCAAGAGTTTGTGACGTAGCTCGTGGAACAACGAGGTCCGTAATGTGGAGTTATGTTCATATTAACTATATTTACCACTTATTGCTCTTCTACTTTGCACTGGAGTCATATTCATCACTATTGTTTATATATGTTTTTATTCTAGTGTTTTTAAACCTGGAGCAAGAGTTTCCTTGGGGATTGATAAAGTTATATCTTATCTTTTGTAGTCAGCTGACTAAAAATACCAACCATGGGTTATGCTTTACGTTGTAGAACGTCAGACAACACGCTGACGATGTGACCTCGTTCTCCTGCAGATGGCCGAGACTCGGCTGGATCAATGAGTCCATCGTGTGAGAGGTCGAGGAGGTTCATGTTCTGAACAACTCCATGTGTAACCTGCAGACCTGAACAGAGAAGGTTGGAAACCGGTTCAGCAGAATGCAATTAGCAAAGAGCAAATTCCTTTTGGGTTTCTTTACAGCTGCTCGTTAATGTGATTAATAATCTCCCTGACGAGTGAAGGCTACTTTAAGTCATTGAGGAACTTTTATCTGGTTGTGAACCAGTCAGTTTAGTTCAATATGTTATAAACATTAACTGAATTATTTGAATGTACTGTGATGAAACCAATGCTGCTGTTAAAATTGAAATTTCTTTCCAAATGTATAAAAAACAAAATCATGGTGGCATTTAATGCCACGGCTCCGAACACCATCTACTGTTTTAAATCGGAATTAATATTCAGCTCCTATTCAGAGATAAAGTCGGGAATAATCTACGTCATGAAATAAAACAATGTTAACGTCCTTAAAGCTGCATTCTCTCTCCTGACCACCAGGGGGCGACTCCTCTGGTTGTATAGAAGTCAAAGCTTCATGTGTTAAAGCTGCATTCTCTCTCCTGACCACCAGGGGGCGACTCCTCTGGTTGTATAGAAGTCAAAGCTTCATGTGTTAAAGCTGCATTCTCTCTCCTGACCACCAGGGGGCGACTCCTCTGGTTGTATAGAAGTCAAAGCTTCATGTTAAAGCTGCATTCTCTCTCCTGCCACCAGGGGGCGACTCCTCTGGTTGTATAAAGTCAAAGCTTCATGTGTTAAAGCTGCATTCTCTCTCCTGACCACCAGGGGGCGACTCCTCTGGTTGTATAGAAGTCTATAGAAAATGACTCTACTTCTCTCGATTTATTCCCTCAGTAAACATTGTAAACATGAGTTTATAAGTCTTCTTCAATACAGCATGATGTTCATTTAGTAAGTTATGGTCCATTTAGAGTCAAACAGACCATAAAGCAGGGGATGCTTTAGGGCGGGGCTACAAGGTGATTGACAGGTCTCTACGTCCTCCTTCAGTCCAGATGTGGTCACTTCCTGTTCACTGGTTGATTAAAAAACAAGATGGCGACGACCAAAACGCTGAACTAGGGTGGATTCGAGTAGTCCAAAAAAAAAAATACCTCCTAACGTCTAACCCTAACCACTTTTCCTTGACCTCTCTGGAAAACGTCATGGGGTCAAGGAAAGATGGTTAGGAGAATTCATGAGGAGTTAGGAAAAGACAACCGCGGTGTTCAGGGAATCTTCAGGGACTCCACTTTCACTGAGCTACGTAGTTATGATGCGACGGCAGGCGGATGTTAGTGACGTCAGTCTGCAGCGGTCAAACTGCAATATTCCGAAGATGGGCGACAAAAAAGTTGTCACAACGACATAAACAACCCGGTTCATAGTATTACTTTATTAACAAGGTTGGAATATAAAAGTGAAACCAAGGGATTGTCACAGAGAACAAAGCTACTAAACTGTCTCCTTGTTCAGTTTCAAACATGCTGAATTAAATACGTTCTCCAATAACAATGTCTCATATCCCTCTTTGTTGTTATGGTTTATATGCAGATTATAATCTGATCATTAGAATATGCAGACAATAGTTTATGAAACTCAGTGTGACCTAGAAGTGTTGACTTGATAGTGTTTTAAAATTCTAATGTTAATTGAAAAGATAATTAAAAACATGACTCAGGCTGAAGAGCTCGTCCAGTTTAACCTTTTATCAAAGCTTCTGGAACTGAAGTCAGATAAAAGAATGAGGGCTGAGGCTGCAGTAAACACCAGAGAGATCAATACGTCACTGTGATCACTTTACAGCAGTCCGATCGCTTTACAGCAGTTTGATCACTTTACAGCAGTCTGATCACTTTACAGCAGTCTGATCACTTTACAGCAGTTTGATCACTTTACAGCAGTTTGATCACTTTACAGCAGTCTGATCACTTTACAGCAGTTTGATCACTTTACAGCAGTTGATCACTTTACAGCAGTCTGATCACTTTACAGCAGTTTGATCACTTTACAGCAGTTGATCACTTTACAGCAGTCTGATCACTTTACAGCAGTTTGATCACTTTACAGCAGTCTGATCACTTTACAGCAGTCTGATCACTTTACAGCAGTCTGATCACTTTACAGCAGTTTGATCACTTTACAGCAGTCTGATCACTTTACAGCAGTCTGATCACTTTACAGCAGTCTGATCACTTTACAGCAGTTTGATCACTTTACAGCAGTTTGATCACTTTACAGCAGTCTGATCACTTTACAGCAGTCTGATCACTTTACAGCAGTCTGATCACTTTACAGCAGTCTGATCACTTTACAGCAGTCTGATCACTTTACAGCAGTCTGATCACTTTACAGCAGTCTGATCACTTTACAGCAGTTCTCATCATCATCAATGTAACGCTTGTAGTTTTCCAGCAGGTTTAACAGATTAATGAAAGTTAATTTCCGAGTTATGAAAACGGTTATTTACATGATCTGTTTGTCTTCATGATCGTTTGTTCTCGTGAACGGCCGAATGGTGCGTCACTTTAAATGTTGCCGCCGCAAGGAATTGTGGGTCAGAATTATCTCCTTTCCTTTGGTAAAGGAAGGTCCAGTGGTTCCTATGCTGAAGGAGCTAAGTAAGGAAGCATTGAAGCTCCTTTCCTTTGCATTTAGAGAACTCAAACAGCTCTTATCATGGAGGCCACTTAAAATACTTCCGTGTCATCTCACTCAGTTAGAACCTTCATGAGCAAAAAGGACTATTCGACCGCAGCCCTGGAGTCTTCAAAGCGTTGGCCCATAAACCGATAGGTGACGTCACGCCGACTACGTCCACTTCCTGTAAACAGTCTGTGGTCGAGTGTTTTGATGAGTGGTTCTCCAGAACACCGGAGGCCGAGCCATCGGCCCGTTCTGAACAGAAACATTCAGAACTGCAGCGGTTCAGTAAAACATCATCACATGGATTGGTTCAGACATTCGTGGTGCCCAGATGACGAGCCCTGTCGACTTTGGGGTCCGAGTTAAATATCTCAATAACTTCTGCTTGTAAAGCGTTAAAAAGCCGTGGGGGGTCTCATGGTGACGCTTCTGAGAAGGCCTCCGATGGCCTCTAGTAAACTCCAGTCACCGTGGTGCTCGCTCCCCCGGCAGGAAGGAAGGGGCCCAGTCGAGACCAGCTGCACCACGAACCACTCGGACTGATGCAAGAGCTGGGGTATCGGTACCTTCATGGTGTGGTATTGGTACCTTCGCGGTGTGGTATCGGGTATCGGTACCTTCATGGTGTGGTATCGGGTATCGGTACCTTCATGGTGTGGTATTGGTACCTTCGCTGTGTTTTATTGGTACCTTCGCGGTGAGGTATTGGTACCTTCGCGGCGTGGTGTTGGTACCTTCACGGTGGTGAGGTATTGGTACCTTCGCGGTGTGGTGTTGGTACCTTCACGGTGTGAGGTATTGGTACCTTCGCGGTGTGGTATTGGTACCTTCATGGTGTGGTATTGGTAACTTCACGGTGTGGTAGTGGTACTTTTACTGCAGTAAAGGGTCTGAGTACTTCCAGAGTCCTGAGCTGTGTGGATGCTGCTACCCTGAGGAGCAGCACTCTGATGTTATCACAGTTGTTCTCCGTTATGATAGATTAACTCGCTCCATGTGTCTCAGCTTCTTCTGGCAATATGTTTCTGATGAAGTCAGTTTATTTAATCTGAGTCTCTAAGGTCTGACCTCCATGAGCTCCATGACCTCCATGAGCTCCATGACCTCCATGACCTCCATGACCTCCATGAGCTCCATGACCTCCATGAGCTCCATGACCTCCATGACCTCCATGAGCTCCGTCCTATAGACTGAAAACAAAACTCTCTGTGAGGCTTTCTAACCAAGAGGAACCACAACTGTCTTCATCCCTCTGATTTCCAAATATATGTCATTATATCTCATCATATCATGTATTGTTATCTGTTCGTGAAGTGTTGTGTACGAGCACAGATTGAGGAATTTGACCTCTTTATCTTTATTATCTTCTCAGAAGTCAAAGTCTGGTAAAATCTTCCCTGTTGGCTTGTTGAGATATATATATATGTATATATATATATATATACATACATGTATATACGTATATACATATGTATATATATGTATATACATATGTATGTGTATATATATATATATATATATATACGTGTATATATATATACATTCACATATACAAAGATACATTTACATATATACATGTATATATGTATATACATATATATATGTATATATATATATGTATATGTATATATGTATATATATGTGTATAAATATGTGTATGTGTATAAATATGTGTATGTGTATATATATGTATATATATAAGTATGTGTGTATATATATATATATATATATATATATATATGTGTATATATATATGTATATGTGTATATATATCAATGATGAGCAGCAACACAGATTTTTGTGCAGGAAATTAGGATAAAAGTGTTTTAGCAAGCATGAGTAAATGGCTCAATCTAGTGGAAAATATTAAAAACTACAATTTTGGAGCTGGAGCTGGAAAGCCTGCAGAGTTGTGCTTTTAATGGGTTTCAATGGAGACCTGTAGTCCTCAGGGTCAGAGGTCACTAGACTTCTCATGGGAGCTCATTATAGACGCATCGTGTGTGAGAAGCACGAGGTTCAAAGGCATTTGAGGGGCTTGTTTCTGCGTTCAGCTCCACTTAAACATGTTCGGAGGTGTTTTACAAGCTGTCACCGTGAAACCCACGAGGGGCCTTGGTTCCTCCACAGACTCCGGGCTCCTGTGGTCCAGGTTTACGAGGAGGTCGGTCCAGAGCAGATGTCCTCCATAACTCCTCCTGTGCTGGAGGAGGACCCTGACTGAGCTCTGTTGGGAGACGAGTGGAGGTCATAGTTCATCTTCCACGCTTCCCTCTCACTGTACAGTTTGCAGTTTGCGGTGTGACCACTAGGTGGAGCTGTGGAGACGTGTGTTGGTGCAGCAGCCTGCTCGGCCTTCACAGGAATCACTTGGTTTCATTGTCTCATCTGTTCTAGTTTCATCACTTGTTCTTGTGTTGTTGTCCTCATGTTTCATGTTGAGCTTTGTAAACTGTTTATGAAGGTGCTGTATGAAGTTATCATACACTCAGAATATATACATACATTTTATAAATATATATATTTTATGAATTTATATATATATATATATTTTATGAATATATATACATTTTATAAATATGTTATGAATATATATCTATATTTTATGGATATATATATTTTATGAGTATAACTAGATATATCTAAATGACCTACTTGATAGTGAATAACTGTTGGAGTGTGTTTGCTTTTCCGATCTAGTTTTTGAGTAAATGTTTCATCATCGGAGTCGAAGCTTCGTTCAACTAACACGTTACAGTTTTGCCTTCACAGAAGTAAATAATCACCAGCTGCCACGATTATGGAATAACATTTATTATACTGACGAAAAAACACTTTATTTATATGGTCATATTCAGCTTTGTAAACAAAAAAAGAAACAACTTAAATTTCATCATAAATGGACATTTCAAACGATTAGTTAAGCTTTAAAAATAAAAGAAATCAAGTCACACGTATGTGTTGGGCACCAGCGTGAGCTTCAATGTAAATCTGTCAAAATGAAAAAGCTTCATATTCAGCGGTCTGACCTTCAGTCTGATGTTTACTTTTACTTTATAGATTATATTTGTTCTCAAATAACAGAATTCTTTTGGTGACGTGTTCGGTTGAAACGCAGATGGACTTCTGGTTGATTCTCAAATGAAAGAGAAGTCTGAACAATGAGGTTGAAAGATTACAGTTTGTTTGACTTCCATAAAAAACTGAATATTGAACCTTTTGTTTTCTCCGTCTATCGTCACTGGACCGTCATTTCAAAAGTCAAACAGCCCAGATCGTTGTAACTTACACAGTAATGTCACACTCACTGAATACATCGTCAATGTAGTTATTAAAGAGTCATAACAGCACAGCAACACTCATATGGATCTTTGTATATGAATGACATCACATATCCATCGCTATCAGTGGGTCTCAAACACTATATTAAAGGGAAACGTTGGTATATTCCAACCCGCTCTCATGTTTGTCTGTAAACCGGTCCGGTATCGAAGGAGAACGCTGCAGCCGGTAAACGGGCTGCAATGAACCGTCATGTACGTCCACTAAGAGGTTGTTGTTGTTGTTGTTGTTGACAGGCTCCGATTGTTATTGTCAACGCAGGACAACAATGTGGAAAGAACCCTCCAGAGAAATAATAGGTTTCTCTTTACCTTCAGCTTCGGTCTGATCGTGATTAAGTGTCTC
>JACSYO010000169.1:52500-87500 GCA_016806645.1 Ophiodon elongatus | reverse complement strand
GTGTGTGGAGTGTGTGTGAGTGAGGTGTGGTGGGTGAGTGAGTGAGTGTGTGAGTGAGTGGTGGAGGTGGTGGAGTGGATGAGTGTGGAGTGGAGTGGTGGAGTGTGAGTGTGGAGTTGAGTGTGGTGTGTGAGTGAGTGTGTGAGTGAGTGAGTGTGTGTGTGAGGGTGTGAGTAGTGGTGGAGGAGGTGAGTGTGTGAGGTGAGGTGATGTGTGTGTGTGTGTGAGTGGTGGAGAGTGTGTGAGTGTGAGTGTGTGTGGAGGTGGTGTGTGTGAGTGTGTGAGTGAGTGTGAGTGTGTGTGAGTGTGTGTGTGTGTGAGTGTGGAGTGAGTGTGAGTGTGTGTGTGTGTGTGAGTGTGTGAGTGAGTGTGAGTGTGTGGAGTGAGTGTGTGAGGTGAGTGTGTGATGAGTGTGTGAGTGTGTGTGGGTGTGTGTGAGTGTGTGTGTGAGTGTGTGTGTGAGTGTGTGTGTGTGTGAGTGTGTGAGTGATGGTGGTGTGAGTTGTGAGTGGTGAGTGTGTGAGGAGTGTGTGAGTGAGTGTGTGGAGTGGTGAGTGGAGTGTGTGTGAGTGTGTGAGTGTGTGTGTGTGTGTGTGAGTGAGTGTGTGAGTGTGAGTGTGTGAGTGTGAGTGAGTGTGTGTGTGAGTGTGTGTGAGTGTGTGAGTGAGTGTGTGTGTGTGTGTGTGAGTGAGTGTGTGAGTGAGTGAGTGAGTGTGTGAGTGTGTGTGTGAGTGTGTGTGTGTGTGTGTGTGTGTGTGTGTGGCACCTTGCGCTTGGCGATCAGCTGTTCTCTGTAGTGGTCTGAAGAGTCTCCGGGGATCTCGCTCGCCCAGAGGGTGACGCCCACTATAGTGTACGCGCATCCCATGATGCCGAGGGGCAGGAAGTAGATGAGCAGCGTCACACACACGTAGTATCTGGGAGGTGAGAGACGGGAGGGACAACATGTTGTTGTTGTTGTTGTTGTTGTTGTTGTTTTCTCTTCAAACCGTCTGACGGACACAAACCCCCGTTGGGGACAGAGTTTAGGGAAGATGACTCCTCCTCCTCATCTGAACCAAGACAACAAACTTTATCGATCCTTTGAATCTTGACGACCGCCATGATCCTTCGGTTCGGACCTTTCACAATAAAAGCCCGAGACATGATATTAAAGACCCCCTGTGCCTCTAGGGGGCGTCTCCCATCAGACCCTGTGTTTACATCACACACAACGTGCGGGAGTGTTCCTCAGCTCAGCCCGAAGACGGGGGGAGGAGGGGGGGGGGGGGAGAGGGAGGGGGGGGGGCCGACGATAACACACTCGTTTTGGATGCAAATTCATCAAATGTATTTATTTTTCCGCTTTCAGCACCGCAGATTATTTCTTGAAGAAATTGAGGACGACCCTCACAGAGGATTCGTCCCTGAGCAGGAGTCTGTTTCCTTCATGGAGGAAATGAATCCCGAGAAAGAATTATTACTGCACTGGTTCAGTTTATTACCCACAAAGGTGTTCCAGCCACAGGATAATAAGAATGGAATAATACTCAACATCATATATGTATTATTCCAACAGCCTGAATAATTTTCTTTTGAAGGGTCTAAGATATAAATGAACACCTGAGTAGTTATTTACTTCAACCTATTAATGAAGTGTGTGTGTGTTCAGTACGGAGCTGGAGCAGTGTTACAGCTGCATTCTCTCTCCTGACCACCAGGGGGCGACTCCTCTGGTTGTATAGAAGTCAAAGCTTCATGTGTTAAAGCTGCATTCTCTCTCCTGACCACCAGGGGCGACTCCTCTGGTTGTATAGAAGTCAAAGCTTCATGTGTTAAAGCTGCATTCTCTCTCCTGACCACCAGGGGGCGACTCCTCTGGTTGTATAGAACCCCCCCCCCAGGTACTCACATCTTCTTGAGGTCCACGGCGGTGGACTCGGGCCAGTCGATGTAGCAGACCGTGCGCCCCGGCAGCAGCGCGGTGGAGGAGAAGTAATACTGAGGGAAGGCCAGCAGCAGGGCCAGCACCCAGACCACCACCACCACCACCCGGGTCTCTGTGGAGCTCAGCCTCGGCTGCAGCGGGTGGATGATCGCCATGTACCTGACGTAGGAACATGTGAGGACATCTTCTCTGTACTGCCTTCATACATCCTGGTGGTTTTGCATGTCTTAATAAATACATATTGTATATAATCTACATACTTTCCCTGATCTCTTCCAGACGTTGTTTCTACTCATTCTTTCTCATAATGTTCTGTTTTAGTACGATGGTGAATATTAATATTAATCCCTGTTGTTGCATTCAAGGACATTCAGATCTGCCGGTCGTCAGATATCTTTTTCACAACGTTCATTTCTGCTTTTTGTTTGTTCTTCTTGCTTTTGGAGATGGTCGCTATCGCCTCTCAACCCCAACGCCTGAGGTTATGTACGGTAAGTTTTACAACTACATTTAATTCAAAAATAAATAAATTACTCAAGTAAGTTTCCGATTTATGCAAATGTACATAACATATAGGAATAAACTGCAGCATGTCACTACCTGGAAGGTAGAAAATCTATATTTTCTACCTTCCAGGTAACGACATATAGTGATATATATATATATATATATATATATATATATATACATACATATATATTGCATCATTCGCGCGTCCCGGTCTTGTGTTTTCAACTTTCTTCCTTCAACAATGAGCAGAATGAACGTGAGTCCAAATACCTGCAAAACGTTAGCTAACATGCTAAAATACGACGGTGAACATGTCATACCGTTAGCATGCTAGTGTTATGTATGCTAGCATTAAGCATGCTAGCGTTAAGCATGCTGGCGTTAAGCACAGCCTCACGGAGCTACTAGCATGGCTGCAGACCTTTGTGTTTTATTTCATAACCTCATAGAACAAAGCCTTTATGTCACATCACGTTTCCTCTGTATTGAACCAAATATAAGGGAAATAGTTCTGGCTTCTGTAGGATTTAAGATGTTTAGTTACAGTAGAAGCATGTTTATCTAAATGCATATAGTCTAGACACGCACACACACACGCACACGCACGCACGCGCACACACACACACACACACACACACACACACACACACACACACACACACACACACACCTGTCCAGAGCGATGGCCGTCATGGAGTAAATGCTGGCGAAGATGGCCGCGATGGGGAAGAAGTTGTGGAAGCGGCAGTACACCAAACCGAAGTACCACTCGTTGTGAACGGCGTAGGTGAAGTTGATGACGGTGTTGAAGGCCGACATGGCGGCCTCGGCGAAGGCCAGGTTCACCTGCAGGAGACGAGGGGGAGTCGTTCACATCAAACCTACAAGCAGGACGGGTAACCTCCGTCACCCCGTCACCCGCCATAGAACCACCTCTCTGGTTCTCTGCTGGAGGAGAAACTGGAGGCAGGACGGAGTTAAAAGAACTTTAATGTCATGTCTTCCTGCAGCACATGGAACCCTGACCAGGGCAAAGTATGAACGTTTAAAGGAAAACCAGTTGGAACAATATAGCCTTAGTTATGATTCCAGAGTCGAAGTCTTCCGGTGTCCCAGGCCTTATTTCGTAAAACATACAAACATACATCTCTCTGTAGTCGTTTTGTGTCTCTTTGTGGTCGTTTTGTGTCTCTTTGTGGTCGTTTTGTGTCTCTCCGTGGTCGTTTTGTGTCTCTCCGTGGTCGTTTTGTGTCTCTCCGTGGTCGTTTTGTGTCTCTTTGTGGTCGTTTTGTGTCTCTTTGTGGTCGTTTTGTGTCTCTTTGTGGTCGTTTTGTGCCTCTCCGTAGTCGTTTTGTGTCTCTTTGTGGTCGTTTTGTGTCTCTCCGTAGTCGTTTTGTGTCTCTCCGTAGTCGTTTTGTGTCTCTTTGTGGTCGTTTTGTGTCTCTTTGTGGTCGTTTTGTGTCTCCAGGTTGTTTGGTCTGCTTGATGTTTCTGGGCCTGACGGGCCTGAGTCGGTCCGTCCTGTGAGACGTGAGACTTCCAGCTGGTTGTTGTTGTTGCAGCCTGACATCAGACTTTATCTCGGAGTCTTCTTGTTGGGAGATGATGCCGAGGTCATCTGCTTATATGGAGCTGTGGCATTCTGGGTAATGGTTGTTTGTTTGTGCATGAGCCTGTTGTTAAGGAGGCTCCTGCAGGACTCCTGCAGCACCACCTGCAGCACCACCCGCTGTCACAACCACATCAGTTTAGAGGTGTGGGAAGTCCCAGGAGGAGATATATTGACTTTTGGTAAATTCAATTTAGATGGTTCTAATATCTTCTCAGACCTCTTGTTGTCGAAGAAACTGAAGTCGATGTTTTTTAAGACCTGCTCACAAAAAAACAAACTAATGCATCTGATTGGCTGTTGGAGACAGAACACATGAGGAAGAGAGGAAGAGCGACGAAGATCACGACTAATATCTACTACACCAATATATATACTAAACACTTTATGTCTGAGCCCGTTCTGTAAAAAAGGAGATTTATATTTTGATTTTCTACACTAGCTTTAGAAATGTGATACTTTTATGCCTTTCTTTGTGTTATGTGGCAGTAAATTTAAGACTTTATGATTTTGGGACTTCTGATTTAAAAAACAAGCAATAAGATACTTTTTAGGCTTTAGCACATTGGGATTTTAGATATGTGTCACTATTTTTTATAGACAAAATAATCATACTTTTTTTTTTTACAGAGAGCAATATGTTGAAATAAGGAAAATAATTAAATATGCAAGACTTTCAACCATTTTCACTTCTTGGTATTTTTCAGTCATTTGATGCATCATGTCATGTTTCAGTTATTCCTTCTTTGTGTTTTTATTGCAGGAGTCAAGAGAGTTGGATGCATTAATTATCTTAATTAGCCCAGACACGTGGCAGTTAGTCAGAAATATGTATTTATCTGGTTTAGAAAATGTATTTAATTAAAGATTGATGCAGTTGGTCCTCCTCCTCTCTGTGGTGACGTCATGGATGCACCTGTTTGTGCTCCAGGAGCATCTTCATCAAATACAATCCATTTTAGTGGGGACACAAATTAATTACCATTCATCCCAAACGGTTAAAAAGTTGCATTATCAAACATAAACCTGACTTTAGCGGTCACCCGCAGCTCTCACCAGGAAGTAGTTGGTGACGGTCCTCATGCGTTTATGCGCCAGAATGATCCAGATGACCACCATGTTTCCAATAACGGACACCACCACGATGCTGCAGTAGGCGACAGCCCACAGAGTGATCTGCCACACCGGCTGCACGAACTGGTTGAAGCCGTCGCTGCCGTTACCGGAGACGTTGGTCCGGTTGGCGGCGCCGAGGTCCCCGGTGGCGTTGTAGAGAGGGTCCATCTGTCCGGACGTCGGCTTGTTGGGGTTAAAAATAGAGCAGAGTCCTGTTACTGGAGGGGATTCCTGTCGAGGAGCAGAAGGAGCAGTGGAAATGTAAAATAAATAAAAAGCGCAATTCCCACATGTTGTGCTGGAGACGTTTTTACGCACCGTGAAGACGCGCGCTCCAAAACGCACCAAAACACCCACGACGCCGCGCGCAAATCACTGACGTTATTCAGGCTGTTTAACCCACCACACCTACTCCCTCCACTACGCCCTCCAACACACACACACACACACACTCTCTCACTCACCACTTCCCCATAAACACACGATGGGTCCTCCTGCTCTCGTCTGGCTGATATCAGATATTGGAAATCACTCTAAAATACGAAATAATTCATCAGGACTCAGCAGGATTAGCGCTGAGTCAATCTGATGATATTGCCTTATGTAATGTGATGTGCCTAATGTCCAAAACATGTGACAGTATATGAATAATAAATAGATGGTTTATAACACACTGTAATGTTGTAAGCTGATACAATTACTTAAAAAAAAGTCAAAATTTGTTTTTCTATTGGCATATAAAAACACAAATAACAAAACAGCAAAACGTTGAAAACAACAAAAAAAGAGGCGCCAGACTAAACTAAAAGCATGTTTTCATGTTTGTTAGTGTTTGGATTGGAAGCCAATATTCAACTTTCACAAGTTGTATGTGAAACTTCAGGTCACAAACTGAGAGTGGCGTATCATCATCTTGCTTTTTAATGAGGGAGAAGGAGTACTCACCATTTGAGTATTTGAGTGTTCATTTTATGTTTCTTTCTTTCTGTAACGGAGGCGATGGTAACAGAAATACTTGGAACGAAAATAACGTGGCACGACAAAAAACAGGGCCGAAAGTAACGGGAGACAAAAGTAACGGGAGACGAAAGTAACGGGAGACAAAAGTAACGGGAGACGAAAGTAACGGGAGACAAAAGTAACAAAAGTAAAGGGAGATGACAGTAACTAAAGTAACGGGAGACGACAGTAACGGGAGACAGTAACATCGGTGTGTTTTACCCAGAAAGCTGTTCTGCATCACAGAAAGTAAAATCACTAATAATTTTTTGCAAGTAAAGGACAAGATATTTTTAAAGTAACAAAGTAAAAAGTAACAAAGTAACAAAGCAACTAAGTCAAAAGTAACAAAGTCAAAAGTAACAAATTCACTAAGTCAAATGTAACAGTCAAAAGTAACAAACTTAAAAGTAACAAAATAACAAAGTAACAAAGTAACAAAGTCAAAAGTAACAAAGTCAAGAGTAATAAAGTAACAAAGTCAAAAGTATTAAAGTAACAAAGTCACAAGTAACAAAGTAACAAAGTCAAAAGTAAGAAAGAAACAAAGTCTAAAGTAACAAAGTCAAAAGTAACAAAGTCAAAAGTAACAAAGTCACAACATAAACAAAGAAAAGTCAAAAGTAACAAAGTCAAAAGTAACAAAGTCAAAAGTAAAGTCAAAAGTAACAAAGTCAAAAGTAACAAAGTAACAAAATAACAAAATAAAAGTAACAAAGTCAAAAGTAAGAAAGAAACAAAGTCAAAGCAAAGTAACAAAGTCAAAAGTAACAAAGTCAAAAGTAACAAAGTAACAAAGTCAAAGTAACAGTCAAAAGTAACAAAGTCAAAAGTAACAAAGTAACAAAATAACAAAGCAACAAAGTCAAAAGTAAAAAGACAAAGTCAAAGTAACAAAGTAACAAAGTCAAAAGTAACAAAGTCAAAAGTAACAAAGTCACAAGTCAAAGTAACAGTCAAAAGTAACAAAGTCAAAAGTAACAAAGTAACAAAGTAACAAATTAAAAGTAACAAAGTCAAAAGTAACAAAGTAACAAAGTCAAAGTAACAAAGTAACAAAGTCAAAAGTAACAAAGTCAAAAGTAACAAAGTCACCAAGTCAAATGTAACAGTCAAAAGTAACAAAGTCAAAAGTAACAAAGTAACAAAATAACAAAATTAAAAGTAACAAAGTCAAAAGTAATAAAGTAACAAAGTCTAAAGTAAAAAGTAACAAAGTCAAAAGTAACAAAGTCAAAAGTAATAAAGTCAAAAGTAACAAAGTCAAAAGTAACAAAGTCAAAAGTAATAAAGTCAAAAGTAACAAAGTCAAAAGTAACAAAGTCAAAAGTAACAAAGTCAAAAGTAACAAAGTCAAAAGTAATAAAGTCAAAAGTAACAAAGTCAAAAGTAACAAAGTAACAAAGTCAAAAGTAAAAAGTAACAAAGTCAAAAGTAACAAAGTCAAAAGTAACAAAGTAACAAAGTCAAAAGTAAAAAGTAACAGTCAAAAGTAACAAAGTCAAAAGTAACAAAGTCAAAAGTAACAAAGTCAAAAGTAACAAAGTCAAAAGTAATAAAGTAAAAAGTAAAAATGTAAAAAGTAACAGTCAAAAGTAACAAAGTCAAAAGTAACAAAGTCAAAAGTAACAAAGTCAAAAGTAACAAAGTCAAAAGTAATAAAGTTAAAGTCAAAAGTAACAAAGTCAAAAGTAATAGTCAAAAGTAACAAAGTCAAAAGTAACAGTCAAAAGTAACAAAGTCCAAAAGTAATAAAGTAACAAAGTAATAAAGTCAAAATTAATAAAGTCAAAAGTAACAAAGTCAAAAGTAATAAAGTCAAAAGTAATAAAGTCGTTTCCCTTTTATACAAAAGTAACCTGTATTGATAGAACACACAAGAGAAATTACTTTCTGTCTTTTAACTTTATCTTTTAAAATTATGTTGATCTATGTTGTTCCCTTTGTTAGGCTCACCGTTGATTAAAATATTAAATATTAATTCAATATTAACAATAATTTATATTGTGTTAAAGTAAAGTGTTATCCAGAAGGTCATCATGTTTGGAAACTCATGTGTTTATTGATTTCATGCTTCAACAGTTGATGAATTGACAATATATACATATATTACTCCTATATATATTCATACATTGTATAAATATACAAATGTATAAAAGGACATGTCCATTGAAATCAACATGTTGATGTCTCCGTCTCACCGCTGCAGCTCGTTTCATCTCGCTATGAATTAAAGGCTCAATGAGTCAAGTTCATAGAGGTCATAAAGGTCATAGAGGTCATAGAGGTCATAAAGGTCATAAAGGTCATAGAGGTCATAAAGGTCATCGAGGTCACCAGATTGCGTGTCAGCTGCACCAGAGAAATAGAAAAAACACGTTTCTCTCTCGGTTCCTCCACAAACTCGCCTTCGGTTCGGAGTCGTTTAGAATCCACTGGAGGAAAAACAACAACCACTAAACAGGAACTCAATCTCTTTCTCAGCTGCGCCTCACAGCTGGATGGCTCCTGTCTGGACAAGTGATGAGGAGACGAGGTGACAAGTGATGAGGAGACGAGGTGACAAGTGATGAGGAGACGAGGTGACGGGGGCTCGTTCACCTGCTTCATCTGCATCAACACCTGGTTTCATACCAAAACTCAAATTAAAAAGTGAGACCTCGATAACAAGAACATGTCGAGGCAACGGGGGAGGGGCTTTGTACTCGAATCTCACAGACTTTTTTTTATTATTTATTTATTCATTATTATTATTTAGTGCTGAGCTCGATGCTGACTTTTAAAAGTGGTTGCCAGGCGTCGGCTTCGGGTTGTCGATGTTATCGTTGGCATCTCTTCGGGCTGTTTGTGTGTTCATGTGTCATCACTTTTCTACACAATAAAAAATTAAAGAATAGAAGAAACATAAAGACTAGTAATTATTAATTTAAATTTAAATATTTTATTCAATATAATAATTCATTCCAGTAATTCTTTGTACTATGTTTTTTCTAAAACTGAGTTTAAATAATAATGATTCATAATTATTAATGATTAATAATAATACTAAAAACAACAACATATATATTTTTGGTACTTTAAGTACATTTAGGTGCTGATACTTTTGATCTTTTACTTATTCTTCTAATCCTGTTTAACAAGAATTTACTGAAACACATTTTTATCATAATAATTTTTTAACGTATGCTTTGTGTGTGTGTGTGTGTGTGTGTGCGTGTGTGTGTGTGTTTGTTTGTAAGTGTGTGTGTGTGTGTGTGTTTGTGTATGTGTGTAAGTGTGTCAAGGCTAAATGCAGAAAAACACGGTAAAATCAGCTTCTTTTGCCCCGAAGTCTCGATCCTCGCTCCAGTTATTACATCAGATATGAAATGTGTGTGTGTGTGTGTGTGTGTGTGTGTGTGTGTGTGTGTGTGTGTGTGTGTGTGTGTGTGTGTACGTGTGTGATTGCCACGGTCCCACCGGATTATCCCCCAGAAGAGTCTTCAAACAAAAGCATGTTGTTATCTCTCTGAAATGCAGCTTGTTGATTCATTAATTTAATACCTCGAGTTAATACGAACATGTGGAGAGAAAAAAGAAAAAAGATGATGAGAACAAAATGAACCGATACGATGGAGAGAAGCTGGAGCCTGGCAGGAATATCAAATAACACTCCTATGAATACATAAAACAGATTGAATACACAAAACAATCTGGAATCAAATGAGATAAGATTATTCACACGCCAAGAGTCACAGGATTTATTCAATAAGAGAAACATACATTTACACTGTGTTCTGCAGTTCCTTTACTAAGTAAAGAATACTGCTACAATAGTATAAAATATAATACTCCTACCTCTTAGCTACTCGTGTGTGTCTCTTTAAGGTGTATTATTTACAGTCATGTACTGTATTTTGTATTTGTACTTCCATGTAAATGGACCTACCTGTATTGTGCTCGTACTGTATATCGCTGAGTGCAATGCATTCTGGGATTCGTAACGCTTGCTCCCATTGCTCCACTTGATCTCCTTTCACAGCAATTTACTGCTTACAGCTGACAAATAACTACATTACAGTAAGTTACTGTAATTCTCCCCGAAACATAGAGATACTGTAAATTTTACCCAATCATACTGGTGAAACTACTGTTAGTGAAATATGGTTATGTTTGAATTATTACAGCAAATTACTGTGTACTCGCCCCCTGGTGGTCAGGAGAGAGAATGCAGCTTTAACACATGAAGCTTTGACTTCTATACAACCAGAGGAGTCGCCCCCTGGTGGTCAGGAGAGAGAATGCAGCTTGTTGAGTTTCAGAGAAGAAGAAGAAGAAAGTTCTGATACACAAATGTACATATTTTTTTATTGGATGTTTTACTCATCTTTGTTTTTGTTGTAAAATATTATATAATTTGTCATATTTGAGCCTCGAACATTCATCACGACACTAAAACATTTAGAAGCGTTGGTTTAAACTTTAACAGTGTGTTATATATAATAGGCCTATCATATGTTTTATTCATGTCAAATCTCTGTAAAGTAACTAAAGCTGTCAGATGAATGTAATGCAGTAAAATGTACCACATTCGACTCTAAGATGTGGTAGAGCAGACGTATAAAGTATCACACAGTGGGAATACTGGGGGATTACCTGCATATTATCCATTGATATTCACTGACAAGACTTTATGGACACCTATAATTTATTTAGATTGATAACATATACTTTATTTTTCTTATTGTCTTCTCTCTATATTATATATTGTCTTATTGGATTCATTCTTTTACGTATATAGGAGTAGAAGTAGTAATATGTATTCAGGTAATATTAATATATCTCCTTGACAAAACTTATCATCATGTAAAAGTAAAAGTTTGTCGAATAGATGCGGAAAGTAAGTTATTTTACTTTGAAGGACCATTCTTTTATTATTATGAAGTAGAGCGATTAGAAACATGTGTTTTCATCAAGCTGGTAAATCATGACTGCGTTGGCTTCTAATCCAAGTTACGCTTTAAGTAACTATAATCATATATAGATATATAATCTTATATAACCTTCGATAGTTTATTATGTTACTGTGAGTATTGTACCTGTACACTATAACATCATGGATGCAGGAGTAGATAGTCCCACACTTCACTTCCAAAGTCTCACATAATGTGGTCTTCGTCTTGTATACAGGTTTTTTAATATGACTTCTCTAATTTCTTTTCTTGTTTTTGTTTTTTTTTACCTCGTATTCTGACGCTTCTGCTTGTGAGTTTCCCCTCTGGATATTTATGAAAATATGATTTGTTAACGTCTAATGAAGGTTCAGCTTCCTGCAGGAGGTTCTGCACACGTTGAGGCTGCCTCTTCGTGCTGCAGACCAAACATCATCTGCTCAACAGCGCCACCTGGTGGTGGTTCGTGGTGCCGTAGGTCAAGTGTTTGTGGCTCCATGTGAACGTCAATCAATTTGTTGCCTCATTGATTGTTATCAGGGTTAGTTTATTTATTTATTTAATTTATTTAAAAGATGTCCAATAATAATAATTTATATTATTCTTATGGTCAAAAAAGTACAAAATCTGTATCAAAATCTGATATATAAGTCTGTTACTTTTGTTTAATGTCCATATAAATTGCATTTTAAATGTTTTTTCTTTCTTTTTTCCTTCAACCACCTTTGATTGCTTTTAAGAATAAATATTATTCTCTATTTTTCTAAATCCCAGAAAAAGACCCCAAAAGAATAATGAATGATTATAATAATGTTCACAAAATATCCTGTTTTTTGCCCATTATTCCAAAAAAAAAGCACAACATTCCTGCTAATCTGTCTGCATAGCTGATGGAAATTAATATTTTTACTAATATTCCCGTTGACATGCAGCTGTGCGTCTATAAGTTAAGTGTTACTTTACAGGAGCTTCGACCGGATGACGTAGGAGAAACCTTTAAAGAATAAGGGGCAGCATTATTGTGCTTTTCATTAGGGTCCGAGCACTGACGTAGTCAGTCCGGGAGGACCCTATTGAAATTCAAAGCACGCAATTGGGCGCATATTGGGGGTACTTGCCAAAGCAGATTTAAATAAATTAATCTCGAAAATAATCAGCAGATTAATCGATAATGAAAAATAATAGTTAGTCATATTTTACAGATTAAGACTTTGAGATAGTTTTAATTCATCAAATGTCACAAACAGTGAAAACTTTGCATCATAACGTAAAAAACTCTCAAAAATATTCAATATGCAGTGACTTCCTTTACGTGGACACTAATATTCTATCATATTAATATACTATTGTTCTGACAACCCTGTGAACTTGATGTGGCATGTCAACAGGAATATTTGTGTCTTTTTTGGAATAGTAAAAATAATAATTAAAGCTGCAAGCAGCGATGAACGGGTCCTCGCACCTCTGCTCGCGTCGGGGGTGCTGGCGGGACGCCGGCTCGCCCGGTCGAGAACGTTCGACTGCCAGTCAGACGTTTTTTCCCGTGTGGAGTGCGTGACGTAGGACATTATGGCAGGATGCAATGTGCACATATGCTGCAAATATTGTGACAATAGGCCCAATGGTTTGGAAGTTATAAGTATTGATGTACAAGCCACGCCTCTGAGAAGTTCAATGGTCCCTATCTTATGAATGCAATAAGATATCAAGAATCTTTTAATAATTTTGAATGATATAGCTCCAATAATGATCTACAGCACATTTGGTATGAATCGAACCCAGCGTGTAGGAGGAGTTCGCAAGAATAGGTTTTTCACATATTTTTCACATAAAAATGGCGGAAAATCTAAGTAGGCGGAGCTTAGGGGTCTGAGAAGCTTTTTTGTAGAACAGGTGGAGATGGACATGTGTGTCAAATTTCAAGTCAATCGGACAAACTGGCTGAGGAATGTCGCCTGTCCAAATTCTAGGGGGCGCTAGAGAGCCATTTTTTTATACAAAAATATGACACCTATATCAGATGTCTAATTTCACCAAGCCTGACAAGTGTGCCAAATTTGGAGCGTTTTAGAGTATGGCAAGTACCCCCAATATGCGCCCAAAGATCTAAACTAAGAATCATAGGAAAAAGAAAAAGAAAAACTCTTAGAATTTCAATTGGTTCCTTCCGGAACGACGTTGTCGGTGCTCAGACCCTAATAAAAGCATTAATGATATTGGCAATACTAATTGCAATGCAACTAGCAATAACAATGATGATATCAGTAGGTGTCGGGCAGGACCAGGGTCCAGCTATAACCACGATCCATGTAAACTTGTGAGGCGAGAAAGCACAAAGACTCTGGGAAAGAAGTAGAGTTAGTAATGTGCATTTATAGAACATGAATTCATACAGAAGGAGAGAGAGAAAAGGAGAGAGGAGCTCAGTGTATCCTAAGATGTCCCCCGGCAGGCTAGGCCTATAGCAGCATATCTAGGGGCTGGACCAGGACACACCTGAACCAGCCCTAACTATAAACCTGAGCCAGCCCTAACTATAGACCTGAACCAGCCCTAACTATAAACCTGAGCCAGCCCTAACTATAAACCTGAACCAGTCCTGACTATAAGCGTTATCAAAGAGGAAAGTCTTAAGTCTACTCTTAAATGTGGTCACTGTGTCTGCCCCCCGGACTGAAAGTGGAAGCTGGTTCCACAGAAGAGGAGCTTGATAACTGAAGGCTCTGGCTCCCATCCTACTTTTTAAGACTCTAGGAACCACAAGTAGCCCCGTATTCAGTGAACGAAGCTCTCTAGTGGGGTAATATGGTACTATAAGCTCTCTAGTGGGGTAATATGGTACTATGAGCTCTCTAGTGGGGTAATATGGTACTATGAGCTCTCTAGTGGGGTAATATGGTACTATGAGCTCTCTAGTGGGGTAATATGGTACTATGAGCTCTCTAGTGGGGTAATATGGTACTATGAGCTCTCTAGTGGGGTAATATGGTACTATGAGCTCTCTAGTGGGGTAATATGGTACTATGAGCTCTCTAGTGGGATAATATGGTACTATACACTCTCTAGTGGGGTAATATGGTACTATACACTCTCTAGTGGGGTAATATGGTGCTATGAGCTCTCTAGTGGGGTAATATGGTACTATACACTCTCTAGTGGGGTAATATGGTGCTATGAGCTCTCTAGTGGGGTAATATGGTACTATGAGCTCTCTAGTGGGGTAATATGGTGCTATGAGCTCTCTAGTGGGGTAATATGGTACTATACACTCTCTAGTGGGGTAATATGGTGCTATGAGCTCTCTAGTGGGGTAATATGGTACTATGAGCTCTCTAGTGGGGTAATATGGTACTATACACTCTAGTGGGGTAATATGGTACTATGAGCTCTCTAGTTGGGTAATAAGGTACTGAGCTCCTTAATATATTCTCAACAATTAAGGCTTTGTAGGTGAGGAGAAGGATTTTAAGTTTGATTCTGTATTTTACAGGGAATCAGAACAGAGAAGCTAATACAGGAGTAATATGATCTCTTCTCTTAGTTTTTGTTAGTACACAAGCTGCAGCATTCTGGACCAACTGGAGAGATTTAAGAGATTATTAGAGCAACGTAGGTGGAAGAAGGCGTCCTTGAGATTTGTTTTACGTGAGAGTTAAAGGACAAGTCCTGATCAAAGACAACTGAGGTTCTTTACGGTGGTGCTGGATGTCAGGCCAACGCCATCAAGAGGAACTATATCATTAGATAATTGATTTTTGAGGTGTTCTGGGCCTATAGAATAACTTCAGTTTGTCTGAGTTTAACATCAGGAAGTTGCAGGTCATCCATGTTTTGATGTCTTTCAGAAATGCTTGAAGTTTAGTGAACTGGTTGGTGTCGTCTGGCTTGATCGATAGATAGAATTGATTGTCATCTGCATTATAGTGAAAATGTATGTAGTGTTTTCTGATCATATTGTCTCAAGGAAGCATATATAAGGTGAATGGTTCATGTACATTTTTATAGTTGGTTTTATAGTTTAGTCTAAAAAAAGAAAATACAGAAATACCATGTTTTTTCGTTTTCTGTTTTTAACAAAAAGGAAAAAAAAAGAAGAGTTTCTACCCAACTTTTCAATTAATGGCTGCATTGTTTAATGCAACACTATTCGTAATATAGTTTTGTCAAAGTAATGTTTGTGTGCAGAGTTGTTGCTGTCAGCATCATATTTATTCTTCCACCTTATTGTGCTGGTTCTTGAGTGAACACAGAGCAGAGCCTGGATGAGGAGACGCAGAGTCAAAGTGTTTAACTTTCTACCAGTAGGTGGCAGTATAAGTGTATTTAAACCATAGATTTAGTTATATTTACCTGTGTCTTTGTTAATTATCTAGGTTAATGATACAGATGTATTTAATGCTGTTTATTTCATCTGATATTTGATGTTTATGGTTCATTTGCAACCTAGTTGTATACATCATGTATCATCATTGTGTCATTTTAGAACCAAACATTCCTACATGGAAGAGTGAGCATGTGTTGATCATGAAGAAATAAATATGGACTATTGAAAAATAAAGAGACAGCTTTAAGTTTCTGTTTAGAATTTGGGGGAGAGAAACGATCTCCGACAGAAGTGTGTGAGCTCAGAAACCAGGTTTCAGGTTTCCCGGCACCGAGATTCGGTCGTCCCTCCAGCGAGAGCCCCTGGTGCGGTCTCAGAACCGAAACCTCTCAGCTCTGACGAAGGGGCCCGCCCGTGAGCTTTAAGGGGTCTCGGGTGAGAGCCGCGAGAAGGGGGGGCGAGGAGGAGGTCCAGCGTCTCCCGATATGATTCCCTCACCTGGCCTGAGAGGTGAGTCGTGAGCGGAGAGCAGTGAGTGAAAGGAATAAGGGAAACCCTGTTCCGTGGCCCTGAGGCACCAGCACACTGCGGGCTCCGAGCGCGTGTCACCCCAAAAGGCCTCGGATGACCTCCGCTGAGAGGAACCTGGTTCTTAATTAGAGTTCAGACTGTTTCACCAAGACCCAATAAAAGTTACTAGTTTAATCTACAAAGGCCCAACAGCCACCTGTAGAATAGTTGTTTGTGTACCTTCATTATTTATTTATGGTGGTATAATGCTCTGATAGCGGTCGGTATGAACCCTCAGTTTAATCATTTTTGACAAACCCTGTTAGGAAACTTACCAGTTATCAGTCTCTCTCCTAACCTTTATGGATATTACAATACCAGGGCCAGAAGCCAGGTGTCCTCCAGGTATAATTTCAGCAAATGTTGTCACAATGTAATGTAGGTGTATGTGTGATATCAGGAGTGTGACCGTGGTAGTGAACCTCAAACTTCCCACAGGGGCTGAGTGGTTGCCGTGGAGACCCCCCTCTCGGACAGGAGACGCTCCATCAGAGAACTGAGTGAAGGAACTAAAGAAGGCTACGAACTCACTGTTTGGTTAAACTGCAATGCAATTGATTTTTATTTTGAACACAAGATAGAAAAGTTATTATAGCTTCAAACGCAACACTCAAAGACAGAAAATAAGAACTGGATATTAGTGAGCAAAGTGTTTAGCCTCAATGTCCAGAGAAAAATTCATAATTAACCCTGATCTCTTTCACCAACCTCTAAACTTTGCTGTTAGGATATATGTATATATATGTATATATATATGTAAATATATATATGTATATATACATATATATATATATATATATATATATATATATGTATATATATATATATATATACATATATATATATATATATATATATCGAGGGCCCCCCTTTCTTTTCCTTAACTTCTGCTTTTTGCACCCTTCCAGACTTAAGACCGACACCGTGCTCACTTAATATCCAAATAAGGCAATTTGATTCCAGTACAGTTCTCCTCATGTCACCTGAATACAATATATCATAATTACCTTATTACAAGAAAGTACATGGTTTTACAGAGTATACATGAATACCAGATATCCCGATAACAACCTTAAAAGAAAGGACCGTTTACAAATCATACTGGTCACATTACATTTGCCGAGCATTGATTATATATAGAGTATACTTTTCACATATATGTACTCTTCCACAAGGTGGACCATCGTCTTTATGAGACAGATGTACCTAAACCTGAGCTACTAACTACCGTCTCCCGAGACACATGTATGAGGAGGTTAAACTCTGAAGACTAAACATATCCGGCTCTCGATAGAGGCCCAAGCTCATCCTGTCCACAGCCGGCTCATCCTTTATGATAATGCTAGCTCCCTATGATATCATGTTACAGTTATTAGTTTTGTTGTCTATGAAGTTCATTGTTTTCTCTGAGTGTTAAAACACGATCAGTTAAAAGTTAATTAAAGGCAAGGGCATTATGTCTGTTGAGATATTCACATTAAAATTGCATGTCTTCCAACAATGCAGAACCTTTCTACCTTCTAAGGGGGCAAACAAGATCCCACCCGCGGGTTCCTCATGAGGTTCATAACCAACCGGGGCTGACGTGGTTAACATCTGTGCTTTTAAAAATCCTTGACGAAGGAAAGGGTTCTTCAGAAGCAAATGGTTCTGGGTAGAACCTCAGCCCTTCAGGAAGAACCTGTTTGGAACCCGTATTTCTAAGAGTGTAGAAACTACAGCTGACAGATCAACGTATTGGAATAAAAGTCTAAAGTACTATGAAATGGAAATAGGTTACTTCACAGCAAAGGGTCTGTACTTCAGTACTTTGGTACTTTCTACCATTGATTGAGAGGAGGAGGAAGAGGAAGAAGAAAAGGAGGAAGAGGAGGAGAAAGGAAGCCTCTGACCAGAGTGGATTGAAAGAACATTAAAGCTCATCTTTTATCTTCTCCTTTGTCTCCTTCTCTTCCTTGTGGAAGACTTTTCCATCCGCCTGCTTCCTCCAGCTCAGTTTGATGTTGTCATTCAGCCCCTGGTCCTTCATCCTCTGTTTGAGCTGAGAGACAAAAACATTTACTTCCTGAATGTGGCTGACAGAGAAGAACTCTTCACTAAACGCTGTTGTTCATTTACATCCTGCATCCTTTCTCACACTGTCCTCATGTGGAAGCTCTGCTGTAGAACAACTCTGGTTTCCACTACAACAGCTTTGTTGTTTCATGTTTTTTGGACACAAGTCTACCTTCAATAACGACGTGTCCACGAGTCCACTGCACATAGCACATTGACATTGTTCTTAGTAGTCCACTGAATCACATATATCACCTTGTTATGTTTTTAATGTGAGAAAGATGTACCTGCTTCAAGAGGTCCTCCATCACCACAGGGTCATTCAGATCCAGAGAGGAGCTTCTCTTCACCAGCCTCACTTTGATCACTTGCTTTGAAACAACTTGAGGAACATCATCTAAAAAACAAACAACCTTCATCAGTCACATCATTTATGGCTGATAATAATCAACATCCTTGATTTTTAACACTTTGAAAGATAAAAGATAAATGTAATGTAATTTTCCATCAGCTCAATCTTTAAATATGGCTGGTGCAAGAACCCCTTAGCTTAGCTTAGCTTAGCATGGACTTAGCATTAGCTCATCACTGAGGCCAGCACTCTCCATCATCTGCAGTTGATCTGCATATTCAATGTGTTTTCTCTCCATAACTTCAGATCTATAGATTTGATTTTGATCTACTTTTGATGTTTTTGGGTGGTTATTTTTTTTTTTTACTGCATCTGTAAATGAAGCAAACATCCACATTTAAAGGCTGAGTGAATGATAGCTTACCAATGTAGCAGATGAACGCTGACGTGACGTTACAGTTCAGGTCTACCCATTGTCCATAGTCACTAAAATCTGCTGCTGCACACTCAGAGGAACCAAGAGGATCTTCAGGATTCCAGTTACTAAATAAGGAGTCACTTCCATCAGACCATTTCCATCTATATTTGAAAAGGCCGATCCAGACTCTGTCTCCTGAGGATGTCACATTCTGTACCATCTGCTTCTCTTCCATGTTTCTCACACTGGCCAGGTCTGTGTGGTGTTCTCTGCAGTAGCTCTGGGCCCTAATCCACGACATGCGGTTGGTAATAAAGACATATGTCTCATCTGACCCTGAAAATAGAGCAGAGAGAAGATCTGAGTAGAGGAACCATAACAGACCACATAGATGCAGACCAGTTGTATTGTTGCTTCATGAATCTCAGCATGAAGGTGAAATCAACACGGAGCTGTGTGAATATGAACATGCAGGCGTCCATTGAGTCCCACATTCATAAAACACATCATAGATATTTTCCCTCCAACAGACATGAAACAAACCGGCTGGATGACATTAATCTGCTTTAAATGATATTCATGGAGCTGAAGACTAGTTCAAGTTACTGAGAGGAACTTTAACTGGTTATGAAACTATTTAGTCCTGATCCTCTATAGACCTCCATCAGTAGCCTCCAACAGAGACCAGTCCACCGTGGACAGACCCAGATCCAGCAGAGACCAGTCCACCGTGGACAGACCCAGATCCGGCAGAGACCAGTCCTCTCCTCTCCTCTCCTCTCCTCTCCTCTCCTCTCCTCTCCTCTCCTCTCCTCTCTTCTCCTCTCCTCTCTTCCTCTTCCTCTTCCTCTTCCTCCTCCTCCTCTCCTCTTCTTCCGTTGTTGGTTAGTGTGAGCGTGAGTGGTATTGGATGTGCGAGTGGCGCGGAGTTTGAACTGCTTCCTGTCCCTGTTGATCAGGTTTCTACTGTCTCTCCTCACCTGCTTCATGTGTCTCGTGACCAGGTGAGTCTCTGACTGTCTGACTGAGTGTTCGAGTGATTGGAGGTTTGGTCGAGGTGTTCTCGGAGGAATGGTGTCCTCAGAGACGCCGCCTCCGTCCCTCTGGCAGGGCGTGAGGATCGTGCCACCGGAAGCAGCGTCTCCGTGGAGGAGGTGCTGTCTCTGTGGAGGAGGTGCTGTCTCTGTGGAGGAGGTGCTGTCTCCGTGGAGGAGGTGCTGTCTCTGTGGAGGAGGTGCTGCTGGCTGTCGGGGAGCAGGTGGGACATGATAATCTGTCCTTCGCATCCAGAATGAACAAAGCTGTGGTTGTGTTCCTGAAAGAGGAGCCGCGTGTCCACCAGCTGATGGAGAGCGGTGTGTTCATCAGGGACGCGTTCGTGCAGGTGTCCCCGCTGTCAGCTCCCTCCACGCGGATCACCGTGTCCGGGGTTCCGCCGTTCCTCCCGAACGAGGCGTTAATGAACGAGCTCCGGAGTTTTGGGAAGTTTGCCAGTGGACTAAAGACGGTGAGTCTGGGCTGTAAAGACCCAGAACTGAAGCACGTGCAGTCTCTGAGGCGGCAGGTGTTCATGTTCCTGGATTCACCTGCTCAAACCCTGGAGGTGTCCTTCCGCGTGCAGCACGGTGGTGGCTCCTACATGGTGTACGCCAGCTCAGGGCAGCTCAGATGTTTCGAGTGTGGAGACGTGGGACACAAACGGTTTGCGTGTCTGCACAGAAAGCAGGCTGGCGCGGCAGGCGCGGCACCCGAGGCTGGGTCTGCGGTGGACGAGCCTGAAGCCGAACCCGCGGGTACGGTAGCAGATTGCGGTATTACCGGCGCGACAGCCGGAGCCACTGACTCACAGTCAGAGAACAAGGACAAGGAAGAGGAGCAGCAGAACCAAGCTGAGGAGCAACAGGCTTCTGTTGCTGCAGAGAACAGCAGCTCTCAGTCTGTAGACCCAGAACCAGAACCCTAGGTAGCAGAAAGTATGGAGGAAGAAGATCTTAATGTAAATGCAAATGAAGGGCAGGGTGTCTCTAACAGTCAGGTGTCGTATGGAGACGACATGGTTTCTGACTCTGAGTCAGACACAGTGTCTCTTAGTGGATCCACCAATAGAAACGCAGATCTCTACTTGTTGGAAGACATCAATGCTTTCCTCGATGAAACTTTTAAAAAAATCAGCCAAAGTGAGCGATTACTTCAGTGACACAGCAAAGTTTATCAGATCTGTGGACGCAGTTAAAAGACAGGTAGGGTTTGACCTTTTAGATGAAAGGAAGCGCTTCCGCCTCAAAAAACACATTACCGCTCTGAGGAAGGCACGAAAAGGAAAACATTTTCAAAAAACTAAGGAGTAAAGGATCATGAATATTATAGTGTCTTCTTCTCTGTACTGGTCTCTTGCTGCTTTGGGTCTGGTTCTGGTTCTCTTCGCCGACGCCTCCATGGAAAGCCTTAAAATCGCGTCTCTAAACATAAACGGTGGGAGAGATCATAACAAGAGGGCTTTGATAGCAGAAGTCTCTACTCAGAAAAAGGTGGATGTTTTGTTCCTGCAGGAGACGCACACGGTGACAGCAGATGAGGTGGATTGGGGTCTATGGTGGGACGGGTCGGTTTCCCACAGCCATGGCACAAATATCAGTGCAGGGGTAGCGGTGCTGTTCAGGAAAACGGCCAATGCAACCATCTTGTGCTCTACTGAGGTGGTGAAGGGCCGGCTGCAGGTTGTCAGGGCAGAAATCGAGAGCTCTGTGTTCTGCGTTGTGAACGTATACGCACCGAACCAGGGAACAGAGCGGTGGGTTTTTTCTCCACACTGGATAACGAGCTGAAGAACACTTGGTTATTGGTGGTGATTTTAACTGCACTTTAGATTTCACTGTTGACAGGACCGGTGAGGATCATCAATAGCATTATCACACACCTGGACCTGGTAGACACATGGAGAATCAAACATCCACAATCCAGGCAGTACACATGGGTGAAGGTCAGCGGTAACAGGGTGAGTGCAGCCAGATTGGACCGGATCTACGTTTCACAAGGTCTTAGCTCCAGATTGCTAAACAGTAGTATAAGTCCGGTTGGCTTCAGTGACCACCACATCACCACTGTAGAGCTGATCACTTCACTGGGTGAAAGGGTAAAGTCTTACTGGCTCTTTAATAACAAACTCCCGCAGGACAGTATTTTCTGCCAGAACTTTGAGGTTTTTTGGCAGATATGGAGGGGAAGGAAAGCTGATTTTGTCTTTCTGAAGCTGTGGTGGGAAGTTGGGAAAGCGCAATTTCGTGGCTTTTGCCAGCAGTACACCTCCCACTCCACCGCTAGGATCAAAGCAGCAGTCCAGGAGCTGGAGGCCACCATCAGGGTGATTGAGGAGGGGCTACACGGGCTCAGATCCTGCTAAAGGGCAACTACTAAAGGAGAAGAGATTGGAGCTGAGCTCCTTCCTGCAGGAGAGGGTGAAGGGAGCTCTGGTCAGGTCTCGCTTCCTCCAACTGAAGGAAATGGATGCCCCGACTTCGTTCTTCTTCAACCTGGAGAGGTCGGTGGCACAGAGGAAGCAGATGACCTGCCTTAAGCTTCCAGGAGGCATGGTGGCCACAAGTGTGGGAGAGATGAGGAGCCATGCCATGGGTTTCTACACGGACCTCTTTGGAACAGAGCAGTGCAGCATGGAGTGTCGACGGGAGCTCCTGGAGGGGCTTCCTCAGCTCAGCCCGGAGGAGAAAGCGGCTCTGGACTGTGGGCTGACTCTGGAAGATCTGACGGTGGCAGTACATCAGATGGCATCAGGACGGGCGCCAGGGATCGATGGTCTCTCTGCCGATTTCTTCAAGCACTTCTGGAGTATCCTTGGACTTGATTTACATTCTGTTTTTCTTGAGTGTTTTAGAACAGGATCGCTTCCTGTCTCCTGTCAGCAAGCGGTGCTTTCCCTGCTGCCAAAGAAATGCCATCGAGCCATTGCTGTGCAGGTTGAGAGGTTGACTCAGCGGTCTGTCACTGCCAGGGTCCTCCAATCTGGATCGTCCTCCTATTGTGTCTGTGTATGCAGATGATGTATGTGTGTTTATCTCCAGTCAAGAGGATGTCCATTGTCTGCAGGAAACCCTGTCACTGTATGAGGGCTTCCAAGCAAGGAACTGGGAGGGAGTGAAGGAGAAAGTATGCGCTCGGTTATCTAAATGGAAATGGTTGCTGCCCAAGTTGGCATATAGGGGAAGAGTGCTGGTTTCCAATAACTTAGTCGCCTCGGCTCTTTGGCACAGACTCACTGCTCTGACGCCGCCCGGAGGCCTGATCGAGGACATCTAGAAAGCCATGGTGGACTTTTTCTGGTCTGGCAGGCACTGGGTCCGGGCAGCAGCTGTGTACCTGCCGGTGGATGAAGGAGGGCATGGACTAATTGACATGCAGGCCAAGATTGCCTCTTTCAGACTCCGGACGACTCAGCGGCTGCTTTACGACTGTGGCCCACGCTGGCTGGACACGGCTTGGCTGCTGCTGAGGAGAGCTGGGCGGTTGGGCTACGACAGGCAGCTGTTCCTCCTGCAGCAGGAGAGCATGGAGCCTGCTGGACAGACGTCATTTTACAGCTCTGTTCTGCAGGTCTGGCGGATCCTCACAATCACGCGCACCACAGTTGAGGGTCCTGGAGTGTGGATGTTCGAGGAGCCGTTGTTTTTTAACAACTTTTTACAAACGCTTCAATCTGCCAGCCTGCGAGCGAGTCTCAGAGGGGCCGGCTGCACCAAACTTGACCATCTGATGAGGATGACGGCGACAGCTGTGGACGAGCTGAGAGAGAAAAGCAACATCACCTCGGTCAGGCTGTCAGGCTGATGAACAGAGTGGTGGAGGAGGTCTGTGCCGCCCTGTCCAGTACCCAGAGGGAGTTTGTCATGAACCAAACTCTGTGTGACCAGTGGTACGATGGCTTTGAATACTGCTTCCCCTCTCTGTCCATCGCCCCCTCTGTGGGGGAGTGGCGGGAGGGGGGAAGTCAGCTACTCACTTTGACAACCCCGCACCTGGACAAGTTTCAGGATGCAGGGAAGAAAGCCATCTACCACACATGCCTCAAAGTGGTGAACTTGCAGTCTCTGGCGGGGATAGAGGAGTCGAGGTGGGCTGAGTTTTTTGGTCCAGATGTTTCCCCGAAAGGCAGCTGGCGGTCTCTCTACAAGCTGCCCGTTGAGAAGCGGACAGCAGACCTCCAGTGGAGGTTGTACACGGGGCAATAGCTACAAACAGGTACAGAGCGCACCTTGCTCCTGAGCTGGGGGAGGGGTGTTTGTTCTGCACTCAGTGAGAGTCTGGTCCATTTGTATGTTCAGTGTCCGCGTCTGTCACAACTGTTTGTAATTTTAAAAAGATGGTTCCAGGGTCTCGGGGAGGTGTTTTCTTTTGTTTTATTTATTTTTGGGCCAAAGTACTCTGCTAAGAGAAAAACAATACACACGTTGGTGAACTTTTTGTCTGGCACTGCGAAGTTGGCCATTTGGCTGACTCGGAGGAACCGGACTCAGGGAGCTGGCAGTGTGGAACTGGTACCGGTCCTGGAGGGACTACTGAGGGCCAGACTGAGGGTGGAGCACACCTATTATATGATGACGGACGATGTGTTGGCGTTCAGCCGCATTTGGGCTGTTGGGGGGGTTCTCTGCTCTGTGAGGGACGAGGGAGAGCTCATTGTAAATATGTAAGTAATATTCTTCTGTGCCGAGAAGAATTGTTTGTTTTATCTTTATTTTTATTTTTTTCTAGGCTGAACGGTTGATATGAAAGCATTCTGATGTCTGTCTGGATAAATAAAGGCTCCTCCTCCTCCTCCTTTTACTCCTCCTCGTCCTCCTCCTTTTCCTCCTCCTCCTCCTTGTTTCCTCCTCCTCCTGGAGCAGAGCTTCTCCTCTCCTCTCCTCTCCTCTTCTCTCCTCTCCTCTCCTCTCCTCTCTTCTCTTCTCCTCCTCATCCTCCTTTTCCTCCTCCTCCTCTCCTCTCCTCTCCTTCTCCTCCTTCTCCTCCTCCTCCTCCTCCTCCTCCTCCTCCTCCTCCTCCTCCTCCTCCTCCTCCTCCTTTCCTCTTCCTCCTCCTCCTCTTCTCCTCTATTCCTGGAGCAGAGCATCTCCTCTCCTATCCTCGCTTCCTCTTCCTCCACCTCCTCCTCCTCATCTCCTCCTCCTCTTCCTCTTCCTCTTCCTCTTCCTCTTCCTCTTCCTCTTCCTCCTCCTCCTTCTCCTCCTCCCTCTCTTCCTCCTCGTCTTCCTCCTCCTCCTTTTCCTCTTCCTTTTCCTCCTCCTCCTCCTCCTCCTCATCTCCTCCTCCTCTTCCTCTTCCTCTTCCTCCTTCTCCTCCTTCTCCTCCTCCCTCTCTTCCTCCTCCTCCTCCTCCTCATCCTCGTCCTCCTCCTCCTTTTCCTCTTCCCTTTCCTCCTCCTCCTCCTCCAGGAGCAGAGCTCCTCCTCTCTGGGAGCCGACATCACACTGCTGGAGATGAGGGAAGGGGGTCACGGGAGAACCAGAACCAGGACTGAGGGCAGACTGTCAGACCCTGCTGCAGTACAATGAGAGGTTCTCTAAAGGGACCCTGGTGCTCAGAGACACTACCTCTTTAGTCCACAGGGGGCGCCAGAACCACCACCTGGTGCTCAGAGACACTACCTCTTTAGTCCACAGGGGGCGCTAGAACCACCACCTGGTGCTCAGAGACACTACCTCTTTAGTCCACAGGGGGCGCCAAAACCAACACCTGGTGCTCAGATACACTACCTCTTTAGTCCACAGGAGGCGCCAGAACCAACACAGAAGGAAAGTTTCTCATAGTAGTTTAAATATTCTCACCTCTGACATCAAAGCAGACTGGATTGAAGGACCTCTCACAAGGGAAGTCGTACCAGAACCCATTTGAATACATCACTGTGCAGTGTTCTACTCCGCCTTTGTTGTCCGGTTGTCTAGTTGCCCATTGTCTGAACTCATTCTCCCCGGGTTTGTAGAAGCTTGGGTTTGACCACTTCCACCTCCAGCTGTCCACGTCATTGTACAGTCCTATCCAGGCTCGCTGAAAGCAATATTTCATCGTGATATAAAGAAATAGACTTTCAGATATCTTTACTTCCCATCTACAGTCTTGATACTGACGATCTGTCTGATATGCAAAACCTTTCAAGGACAGGTTCCCAATTATTTCAAGTCAATTATTTCGAGGATCTTTGCTCACCCTCACTCTGCTAGAGTAATGTTGGCAGCATTTGTTGGCACCAATTGTCTTGGACTTGGTGACGTACTCTGACGTACTACGGTAAGCGTATTGCCTCACTTCCGGTTGCCAGCGTGTCTGTTGTCCGATAGCTTACTTTCACAGCTCCAGCTAAACCGAGTTAATTGTGTGATATTGTGTGATATTCTTCAGTACAAGCGGCTAAATCACCTGCTGTACATCTTAAACACTAATATCACCTTCTTGTAGCGGCTTCTCGCTTAATCCTACAGTTCTATTTACACTTTGTTTGGTTTCTCTAATGGTAGCCACCGTACTCTAGCTCAGCAGCTAGCGATGGCTTCCCTCTCTTCCTCTCCTTCTTCCCCTTGCTCAGTGTGTCACATGCTCAGCCAGTCCTCTGCCTCCCTTAATGATAACGGTACATGTAATAAGTGTAGTTTGTTTGCTAGGGTGGAGGCGAGGCTTAGTGAGTTAGAGGCACGGCTCCGCACCATGGAAGCTCAGTCATAGCCACAGTAGTTAGCCTGCCCACTCCCATAGTCGGTGCGGGCCAACCAGCCGTAGCTCCAGCTAGCTGTTCCCCGGCAGCCCCCGAGCAGCCGGGAGGCTGGGTAACTGTCCGAAGGAATCGGAAGTCAACGCAGAAGCACACGGTGCACCACCAACCTCTTCACGTTTCTAACCAGTTCGCCCCACTCGGCGAGACACCCGCTGAGGAACCGACTCTGGTTATTCAATTCAATTCAATTCAATTCAATTCAATTTATTTTTGTATAGCCCAAAATCACAAATTACAAATTTGCCTCAGAGGGCTTTACAATCTGTACACACTGACATCCTCTGTCCCAGAACCTCTCATCGACTCAGGAAAAACTCCCCCAAAAAACCCTATCAATAGGGAGAAAAATGGAAGAAACCTTCAGGAGAGCAGCAGAGGAGGATCCCTCTCCCAGGATGGACAGAGTACGAAAATAGATGTCATGTGATCAGAATGAACAGCATAACAGAGTTACAACACGTTGAATTCACATAAAATAGAAAAGAATGTGCGTCAGCAGTTCCACGGAAGGAACCAGGAGGCAGGACCAGGGTCCAGATGCAACCACGATTCGTGGAAACCTGCGCGGCGAGAAAGCACAAAGACTCCGAGGGAAGAAGTAGAGTTAGTAATGTGCATTTATAGAACATGAATTCATACAGAAGGAGAGAGAGAAAAGGATAGAGGAGCTCAGTGTATCCTAAGTTGTCCCCCAGCAGTCTAGGCCTCTAGCAGCATATCAAGGGGCTGGAAAGAATGGACCAGGCCTGAGCCAGCCCTAACTATTAGCGCTATCAAAGAGGAAAGTCTTAAGTCTACTCTTAAATGTGGTCACTGTGTCTGCCCCCCGGACTGAAAGTGGAAGCTGGTTCCACAGAAGAGGAGCTTGATAACTGAAGGCTCTGGCTCCCATGCTACTTTTTAAGACTCCAGGAACCACAAGCAGCCCCGCATTCAATGAGCGCAGCTCTCTAGTAGGGTAATATGGTACTATGAGATCCTTAAGATATGATGGTGCCTCACCAATTAAGGCTTTGTAGGTGAGGAGAAGGATTTTAAATTCGACTCTGGATTTTACAGGGAGCCAGTGAAGAGAAGCTAATACAGGAGTAATATGATCTCTTCTCTTAGTTTTTGTTAGTACACGAGCTGCAGCATTCTGGATCAACTGGAGAGATTTAAGAGACTTATTAGAGCAACCTGATAATAAGGAATTACAGTAGTCCAGTCTAGAAGTAACAAATGCGTGAACTTATTTTTCTGCATCGCTTTGAGACAGGATGTGTCTAATTTTTGAAATGTTACGTAGGTGAAAAAATGCAGTCCTTGAGATTTGTTTTACGTGAGAGTTAAAGGACAAGTCCTGATCAAAGACAACTCCGAGATTCTTTATGGTGGTGCTGGATGCCAGGGCAATGCCATCTAGACAAACCACATCATTAGATAGTTGATTCCGGAGGTGTTCTGGGCCTAATAAAATAACTTCAGTTTTGTCTGAGTTTAACATCAGGAAGTTGCAGGTCATCCATGTTTTTATATCTTTGAGACATGCTTGAAGTTTAGCAAGCTGGTTGATTTCGTCTGGCTTGATCGATATATATAATTGAGTATCATCAGCATAACAATGAAAGTCTATGGAGTGTCTTCTGATCATATTGCCCAAAGGAAGCATATATAAGGTGAATAAGATTGGTCCAAGCACAGAACCTTGTGGAACTCCATGACTGACGTTGGTGGTCATCGAGGATTCATCGTTTACATATACAAACTGAGATCGATCCGATAAATAGGACTCAAACCAGCCCAGTGCGGTGCCTTTAATGCCAATCAAATGTTTTAATCTCTGTAATAGGATGTGATGGTCAATGGTGTCGAACGCAGCACTAAGGTCCAACAAGACAAGAACAGAGACAAGTCCTTTATCTGATGCAATTAGGAGGTCATTAGTAATTTTCACCAGTGCTGTCTCTGTGCTGTGGTGTTTTCTAAATCCTGACTGAAAATCCTCAAATAAACTATTGTTCTGTAGAAAGTCACATAACTGATTTGCGACTACTTTCTCAAGGATCTTAGAGGAAGGGAAGGTTAGAGATCGGTCTATAGAACCAACACCTCTGGATCAAGAGTGGGCTTCTTGAGAAGAGGCTTGATCACAGCTACTTTAAAAGACTGTGGTACATGGCCTGTTAATAAAGACAGATTAATAATATCTAGTAGAGGTACTAACTAAAGGTAATACTATGAAGGACTGTGGTACATGGCCTGTTAGTAAAGACAGATTGATAATATCCAGCAGACAGGTGCCAATCAAAGGTAAAACTTCTTTAAGCAGCCTCGTCAGGACGGGGTCCAAGAGACAGGTAGAAGATTTAGAAGAGGAAATTGTTGAAGACAATTTTTTAAAGTCGATGAGAGAGAAGCCGTCCATATATATATATCAGGGCTTATAGCTGCCTCCAAGGATAGATCGGCACTGGTTGAGGGCAAGAGACCATTAATCTTGTCTCTAATAGTTAGAATCTTATCATTGAAGAAGCTCATGAAGTCATTACTACTGAGGTCTATAGGAATACACGGCTCAACAGAGCTGTGACTCTGTGTCATCCTGGCTACAGTGCTGAAGAGAAATCTGGGGTTGTTCTTATTTTTCTCTATTATTAGTGAGTAATAGGCTGCTCTGGCATTACGGAGGGCCTTCTTATATGTTTTCAGACTATCTAACTAACCGAGATTCTTCTAAATTGGTGGAACGCCATATCCTTTCAAGCTTTCGCAATGTTTGTTTTATTTTGCGGGTTTCAGGGTTATACCATGGAGCGAACCTCCTCTGCTTTATTATCTTCTTTTTTAGAGGAGTTATAGAGTCTAGTGTCAATCTCAGTGAGCCTGTAGCACTATCGACGAGATGATCAATCTGGGACGGACTAAAGTTAGCACAGGAGTCCTCCGTTATATTGAGACATGGTATTGAATTAAATACAGATGGAATCGCTTCTTTAAATTTAGCTACAGCACTGTCAGATAGACATCTGGTGTAGAAACTTTTGCCTAACGGTGTACACTCTGGTAGTATAAACTCAAAAGTTATTAGGTAATGGTCTGATAAAAGAGGGTTCTGTGGAAAAACTATTAAGTGTTCTATTTTAATGCCATATGCAAGAACAAGGTCGAGGGTGTGGTTAAAACAGTGAGTGAGTTTCTGTACACTCTGACAGAAGCCGATTGAATCTAATAATGAGATAAACGCAGTACTAAGGCTATCATCATCGACATCCACATGAATATTAAAGTCACCTACAATAATAACTTTATCTGTTTTAAGAACTAAACTTGATAAAAACTCTGAAAAATCAGATAGAAATTCAGAATACGGACCAGGGGCCCGGTACACTATAACAAATAGAATTGGCTGTATTGTTTTCCAGGTTGGATGTGAAAGACTAAGAACAAGGCTTTCAAATGAGTTGTAGTTTAATTTAGGTTTAGGGTTCATTAATAAGCCCGAGCCAAAGATAGCTGCTACTCCACCTCCTCGGCCGGTGCCTCGAGGAATGTGAGTATTAATGTGACTTGGAGGAGTTGATTCATTTAGGCTGACATATTCTTCATGACACAGCCAGGTTTCAGTAAGACAGAATAGATCAATGTGATTGTCAGATATTAAATAATTTACTAAAACAGCTTTAGATGACAAAGATGTGATATTTAAGAGTCCACATTTAATTCTCCTATTTTGTTGCACTGTTGCATTGGTGGTGTTAACTTTTATGAGATTATTTTGTACAACTCCTCTTCTGGTTGCTTTTGATTTAATTAATTTAAGTGGCCGTGGGGCAGACACAGTCCCTATATAGTTTTGGGTGGGTAACTGCTCTAATGGAAGTGTAGAGAAGGGTGTAAGACTACAACTCTGCTTCTGCTTCCTGGTCTGAACTCTGAGTTGTCATGGATTAGGTCCCCAAACAAAGTTGGTCAGATTTGCAGAAATGAGATCCGCTCCATCCAACGTGGGATGAATGCCATCTCTCCTAATCAGATCAGGTTTTCCCCAGAAAGTCTCCCAATTATCAACGAAGCCCACATTGTTTGCTGGACACCACATCGACAACCAGCGGTTGAATGATGACATGCGGCTATACATCTCATCATTGACCAAATTTGGGAGAGGGCCAGAGAAAACTACGGTGTCCGACATTGTTTTGGCGTATGAACACACCGATGCCACATTAACTTTAGTGACCTCCAAGTGTCGGATTCGGGAGTCATTACCGCCGACGTGTATTACAATCTTACTGTATTTATGTTTATCCTTAGCCAGCAGTTTTAAATAGGACTCAACGTCGCCCGCTCTGGCCCCCGGAATGCATGTGACTGACCCCTGGCTTCGCTATCTTCACGTTTCTGACTATGGAGCTACCTATTGGCACCTGTCTGCTGGATATTATCAATCTGTCTTTATTAACAGGCCATGTACCACAGTCTTTTAAAGTAGCTGTGATCAAGCCTCTTCTCAAGAAGCCCACTCTTGATCCAGAGGTGTTGGCTAACTATAGACCGATCTCTAACCTTCCCTTCCTCTCTAAGATCCTTGAGAAAGTAGTTGCAAATCAGTTATGTGACTTTCTACAGAACAATAGTTTATTTGAGGATTTTCAGTCAGGATTTAGAAAACACCACAGCACAGAGACAGCACTGGTGAAAATTACTAATGACCTTCTAATTGCATCAGATAAAGGACTTGTCTCTGTTCTTGTCTTGTTGGACCTTAGTGCTGCGTTCGACACCATTGACCATCACATCCTATTACAGAGATTAAAACATTTGATTGGCATTAAAGGCACCGCACTGGGCTGGTTTGAGTCCTATTTATCGGATCGATCTCAGTTTGTATATGTAAACGATGAATCCTCGATGACCACCAACGTCAGTCATGGAGTTCCACAAGGTTCTGTGCTTGGACCAATCTTATTCACCTTATATATGCTTCCTTTGGGCAATATTATCAGAAGACACTCCATAGACTTTCATTGTTATGCTGATGATACTCAATTATATATATCGATCAAGCCAGACGAAACCAACCAGCTTGCTAAACTTCAAGCATGTCTCAAAGATATAAAAACATGGATGACCTGCAACTTCCTGATGTTAAACTCAGACAAAACTGAAGTTATTTTATTAGGCCCAGAACACCTCCGGAATCAACTATCTAATGATGTGGTTTCTCTAGATGGCATTGCCCTGGCATCCAGCACCACCATAAAGAATCTCGGAGTTGTCTTTGATCAGGACTTGTCCTTTAACTCTCACGTAAAACAAATCTCAAGGACTGCATTTTTTCACCTACGTAACATTTCAAAAATTAGACACATCCTGTCTCAAAGCGATGCAGAAAAATTAGTTCACGCATTTGTTACTTCTAGACTAGACTACTGTAACTCCTTATTATCAGGCTGCTCTAATAAGTCTCTTAAATCTCTCCAGTTGATCCAGAATGCTGCAGCTCGTGTACTAACAAAAACTAAGAGAAGAGATCATATTACTCCTGTATTAGCTTCTCTTCACTGGCTCCCTGTAAAATCCAGAGTCAAATTTAAAATCCTTCTCCTCACCTACAAAGCCTTAATTGGTGAGGCATCATATCTTAAGGATCTCATAGTACCATATTTCCCCACTAGAGAGCTGCGCTCACTAAATGCGGGGCTGCTTGTGGTTCCTAGTCTTAAAAAGTAGGATGGGAGCCAGAGCCTTCAGTTATCAAGCTCCTCTTCTATGGAACCAGCTTCCACTTTCAGTCCGGGGGGCAGACACAGTGACCACATTTAAGAGTAGACTTAAGACTTTCCTCTTTGATAGCGCTTATAGTTAGGGCTGGCTCAGGTTTGCCCTGGTCCATTCTTTCCAGCCCCTTGATATGCTGCTATAGGCCTAGACTGCTGGGGGACAACTTAGGATACACTGAGCTCCTCTCTCCTTTTCTCTCTCTCCTTCTGTATGAATTCATGTTCTATAAATGCACATTACTAACTCTACTTCTTCCCTCGGAGTCTTTGTGCTTTCTCGCCTCGCAGGTTTGCACAGATCGTGGTTGCATCTGGACCCTGGTCCTGCCTCCTGGTTCCTTCCGTGGAACTGCTGACGCACATTCTTTTCTATTTTATGTGAATTCAACGTGTTGTAACTCTGTTATGCTGTTCATTCTGTACACATGACATCTATTTTCGTACTCTGTCCATCCTGGGAGAGGGATCCTCCTCTGCTGCTCTCCTGAAGGTTTCTTCCATTTTTCTCCCTGTTGATAGGGTTTTTTGGGGAGTTTTTCCTGAGTCGATGAGGTTCTGGGACAGAGGATGTCAGTGTGTACAGATTGTAAAGCCCTCTGAGGCAAATTTGTAATTTGTGATTTTGGGCTATACAAAAATAAATTGAATTGAATTGAATTGAATTGAAGTCTGTCTTAAAACAATATTCAGGTTCTAATATGAACATTGAAGCAGGTTTTACTTCCTGTCATCACTCCTGCTGTTCATAAAGGACTAAGCTCTCACAACGTGGTGATGGCTGAGCTGATGGCTAAAGCTAACGATGCTAGCAGCTAACAATGCTAACAGTGCTAACAGTGCAAACAATGGCAACATGACTCCACTATGTATTTACATGGATGATGTTTGTTTGATGCGATATTAATATTAATTAAAATTAATTTGTCAAATAAATCTCCCTCTGAAATGTGACATATAAAATCATTGAACAAAAATACTCAAGTAAAGTACAAGTACATACTCAGGTACAGCTCATCTGCATACTTTCCACCACTGTGAGAATGTAAATCTTTCAGACCACCTGTCTGACATCATAAAACTCACCTTGTTGAGCAGTTTGCTTGAATCCACCGTGTTGTTCAGGGTCTTCTGGTCCTCCAGGTCTCGTATGGTGGCCAGGTCGGTGTACTGCTCTCTGCAGTGACGCTGTGCTTCACTCATGTTCTTCAGCTCATTAACTAAATGGTAGCGACGTACAGCAGATGATGAGACGGCACACAGCCCTGAATCAACAAACAGCATCTTGATTACATTTAATATTAAGGAGGAGGGGGGGGAGGGGAGGGGAGGAGGGGAGCGGGTGAGGAGTGGGAGGAAGGGGGGGAGGAAGGAGGAAGGAGGAAGGGGGCGGAGGAGGAGGAGGATGGGAAGGAGGAGGAAGGGAGGGGGGGGAGGGGGGGGAGGAAGGCAGGGGGGGAGGAGGAGGAGGAGGGGGAGTAGGAGGAGTAGGAGGAGGGCGAGCAGCAACCCAAATTTATTCAAATGTCTTCCTGAGTAGATTATGCTCTGGGGGAACCTGGCAAATGAGGTGGGAACTCAGACCGTTCTGGTGACAGAGTCGAGGTCCCCCTTGACCTCTGTGACCTTTGTCCCATAAACACATAAACATGGCCTGTACAGTTTCACTGTTTCAAGATTCACTAAAACCACCATATTCCTTGATGTGACCCACACTGGTAGATCTGACATCCATCTCAATACATACGGGTCAAGTTTGAGCTGAAACAGCCTCAGTGTACAAACATGTGTAGCATCTCTACAAAAGTATAACATCTTAAAATACTTTCATTTTTGTGTATTTTGGGTCACTTTAGTAAAAGTCATCAAGTTTCAGGCTGAAAGAGACGTTTAGGGTGTTTTTACTGATGTCAAATGTCACAACGGGTCAAATTTGACCGGAACAGTTTGTAAGGGTTAAACAGCATTATTATGTTGAAGATGGTAAAATAATAAAAACATATTAAAGTCTTGCCTGACACGACGACGATGCTCAGAAGAAGTTTGTCCATCCTCGTCTCGTCTCTGATCCTCTCTGTCTCTGGTCCTCGTCTCGTCTCTGGTCCTCGTCTCGTCTCTGGTCCTCTCTGTCTCTGATCCTCTCTGGTCCTCTCTGTCTCTGGTCCTCTCTGTCTCTGGTCCTCTCTGTCTCTGGTCCTCTCTGTCTCTGATCCTCTCTGTCTCTGGTCCTCGTCTCGTCTCTGGTCCTCGTCTCGTCTCTGGTCCTCGTCTCGTCTCTGGTCCTCTCTGTCTCTGGTCCTCTCTGGTCCTCTCTGTCTCTGGTCCTCTCTGTCTCTGGTCCTCTCTGTCTCTGGTCCTCGTCTCGTCTCTGGTCCTCTCTGTCTCTGGTCCTCTCTGTCTCTGGTCCTCGTCTCGTCTCTGGTCCTCTCTGTCTCTGGTCCTCTCTGTCTCTGATCCTCTCTGTCTCTGATCCTCTCTGTCTCTGATCCTCTCTGTCTCTGGTCCTCGTCTCGTCTCTGGTCCTCGTCTCGTCTCTGATCCTCTCTGTCTCTGGTCCTCGTCTCGTCTCTGATCCTCTTCACTCAGTCGCTGCCTCTCATCTCATCTCATGCAAAGTTCTGGGAACAATCATTTACCTAATGGACTTTATTAT
>JACSYO010000169.1:32500-47500 GCA_016806645.1 Ophiodon elongatus | reverse complement strand
AGTCTTCAGTTGTTCAGCTGTGCGTGTGATGAGTAGAGCAAGCTTTTCTTCATTTGCATGAGCTGTGTGTTTAAAGGATTTCGCCCTTTCTCTTTGCATGCCCCCTCCTTTTTGGTTCGGTCAGACCTCTGTCCTCCTTGGGAGTGGCTGTCATCCCTCTGCTGACTCTCTGCAGCCCAAAGGCCTCACTGGCGGCACATGTAGCCTCTGCCTTTTCCTCGACTGTTTTGGCCTGGACCTCCGTAACCGTACCGTGGTTGTCCTATGGCCATGGTCTGGACAGCCTGCACCATTGTCAGTAGAGCCATGTGTAGTTGATGTTCTTTTCACTAAGTCTTCTTTTCTTTTTGGCAGCAACTTGCTTCTCTGCGTGTCTGATGATTTCTGTGAGGCGGCTTCTTCATAGCCGACACAGCTCAGTTTTACTGCTGCAGAGATGAAACTCTCAGTCTCCTGGTACCTCACCTCTGGTGTTTGGTTCTTGGAGGCCGCTATGCTTGTTGAATACAGCGTGCAGCCTGGTGTAATATTCTGTGGCGCCTTTAGCAGCTTGTTGTCTGCAGGCTGTTGATTGGCTGGTGGGGAATACGGTGGAGGTCATGCTTCTGAGATCAGGATCCATCCTGTACAATAAGGGATAGAGAGCAGAGGATTTCCGAGAAGCTTTGTTTGTTCCCATTTTGTTTGCGTCTACTTTAGGCATAATTTTACATATTTCCTTCCTTTCCCTACATTCTGCTTCACCTTTCCACATTTCCACAAACATCCTCTATGACTTTCAATTATTTCCAACTGTTTAACCTTGTCATGATCGCATATGTCCATCCTTTTGTACGGCACCAGTGAATGGGGAACATGTTTGCCTTTTATTTTCCTTTGCGCTGTACTGGTAAGTGTTGTCAGTGGCCTGTAAGGTAACCATAGATGATGAATAGGATCTTTTATTGTTGTTACTATTATTTATTATTATTATTATTTTTATTTGTACTCGTTTGTATAAATGTGATGGGGGGAAGTGACGCGGGAAGTGTGGAGCGCAAACAGGGGAAGAAGTCAGCGTTTAGTGTACACGAACAGCAGGATATTCTGTCGACTGCTCCGCTAAGGATCCGGAATAAACCGTTTGTGGATTAAAAGCAGGAGTTTGTGCTGGAATACGGCACCACCTAAACGGACTGTGGTGAGACAGCGCGGGTTCCGGAGAGTAAGGGGAAAGGAGTCTCGCCATGCTTCTACCTGTCATGATACTTTGTTTGCCGGCTTTGGGGCATTTATTTGTCACTGTCACTATTTTGGGGTTATTAAGGGACTTTGGAACTGATGGGACCCGGGGTTTGAGTTGTACTTTCAGAGGGGTTAATTGTTTATTGTGCCGGAGCCTTGCGGTTCTTTTTGTTGCTTACAGCGTATGCCGCATTGTATTTCAATCAGGAGAGACCAGTCAAATAAAGAAAGGTAAAGGCAAATAAATTGTTTATTGTTAACAGATGATATGTTATGATAAAGTCTCGACAGAGTCTTTGGCGCTTGGACTCTACAGGGAGAATTGTAATTGAGGGCCGTCTGCCCCGATCAGCAACAAGATAAATACCCCCGTGGAGTCCAGACCTGGTGGAGGGGTGTGTAACAGCAGTATTGACGTACTGAAGGTGGAGAGACAGTCATATTTAAAAGAGACAGCAGCAAGATGATAGGCTCACCATGTAATTGTTTCATTGAGCTTATTGGATAGAGGAGACCAGCTGATCTCGACAGCTGGTGTCATGATTGACAGCCCCGAACAATGACAGCAAGTAAATAATGTGTGAGAATGCCTGAGAAGTGATTGGCAGATGTATGAGAAATAAATACGGGCTTGCAGGAGTATGGTCTTCCGACTGAACTTATGCTACAGCTTCATGTAAATCTGATGCCATTTGTCACGTAACGCTGATTTCCTTTCGCCAGTAGGTGACGCTTTGAGTGAAAATAGGCTTGTCGATATATCCTCAGGCCCTTAATTTTATCAAGCATGACAAGTTTGGGGCAGATTCGATGAAGTCCATTTGAGTTACATGAGCTCGTTTAATGAGGATTCAGGTAAAATGGCCACCACGCCACGGACACACCGTTCCGTGAAACGTAAAGCTTTTGATAACTTTTATTCACAAAGGTCTTTAGATCATACTGACTAAATTTGAAGTGGATCTGAAGATCTCCCTAGGAAGAGATCGTGAAAGTAAAGCGCTTATAAAAGGGGCAAAAAATAATGAAGAAATCACATAAAAATACAAATGACCGATTTCCGGTATGGTTTAGAGCATGGTGCCAAGAGAGACTTTTTTTAAGTCTCCATTTGATACATGTGCCTACCAAATGTCATATATGTAGGGGTAACGTAACGTTGGGTCTGCTCTTTTGAAAAAGTGTAGGGGGCGCTATTCAGGGGATTTTTTACGGCTAAGCCAAAAACACACATGAAATAATTAATTCCATCACCTATGAGACATGTGTAAAGTTGCATGAGTTTTTGAGCATCCTAAGCCACTAAACAATCAGCCTAATTTTATGTGGCAATGATGCGTCGCCATGGCAACGGAGTTTCATGAAAACTCACAATATTCTTGGTAATGTATCAGCAATATGTTAAGGCTTTCCATACCAAATATTAGGTCAATCTGGTCAACTGGCTCTGAGAAATAAATCAAAACATAAAACGTGTAATTTCCTTTTGCCAGTAGGTGGCGCTATGACAATGTGAACATTTCTTCATGGAAATGTGCTCAGGCCTGGACCGGCATCATGCATGAGACATTTTGGGTGGATTGGGTGATATAGCGAACCGCACAAAATGGGAGTGAAATGGTCGCCATGCCCGACTGCCAGTCGATTGCATGAATTCTGTAGGAGGAGTTCTTAATAGTACAAAGGCTGAAAACGGCAAAAAATGACAGAAAAGCCCAAATTGGCTGAATTACTGTAGCGCCCCCTAGTGTCTCAATGGCATATATATTTCAGGGTATGTTACAGGATGCAATGTGCACATATGCTGCACATCTTGTGACACTAGGCCCAATGGTTTTGAAGTTATAAGTATTGATGTACAAGCCACGCCCCTAAGAAGTTCATTGGTCCCTATCTTATGAATACAATAAGATATCAACAATATTTTGCTAAATTTTGATGATATAGCTCCAATAATGATCCACAGCAAATTTGGTAAGAATCGGACACAGCGTGTAGGATGAATTTGCAAGAATGTCTTTATCACAAAATTCAAAATGGCGGAAAATCTAAGTAGGCGGAGCTTAGGGGTCTGAGAAGCTTTTTTGTAGAACAGGTGGAGATGGACATGTGTGTCAAATTTCAAGTCAATCAGACCAACTGGCTGAGGAATGTCGCCTATCCAAATTCTAGAGGGCACTAGAGAGCCATTGTTTTATACAAAAATATGACATCTATATCAGATGTCTAATTTCACCAAGCCTGACAAGTGTGCCAAATTTTGTGCGTTTTAGAGTATGGCAAGTACCCCCAATATGCGCCCAAAGATCTAAACTAAGAATCATAGGAAAAAGAAAAAGAAAGACTCTTAGAATTTCAATAGGGTCCTCCTGGACGGACGTTGTCGGTGCTCAGACCCTAATAAAAGCATTAATGATATTGGCAATACTAATTGCAATGCAACTAGCAATAACAATGATGATATCAGTAGGTGTTGGGCAGGACCAGGGTCCAGCTATAACCACGATCCATGTAAACTTGTGAGGCGAGAAAGCACAAAGACTCTGGGGAAGAAGTAGAGTTAGTAATGTGCATTTATAGAACATGAATTCATACAGAAGGAGAGAGAGAAAAGGAGAGAGGAGCTCAGTGTATCCTAAGATGTCCCCCAGCAGTCTAGGCCTATAGAAACATATCTAGGAGCTGGACTGGGGGAAACATGAGCTAGCCCTAACTATAAACCTGAACCAGCCCGAACTATAAACCTGAACCAGCCCGAACTATAAACCTGAACCAGCCCTAACTATAAACCTGAACTAGCCCTAACTATAAACCTGAACCAGCCCTAACTATAAACTTGAGCCAGCCCTAACAATAAACCTGAGCCAGCCATAACTATAAACCTGAGCCACCCCTAACTATAAGCGCTATTATAGAGGAAAGTCTTAAGTCTACTCTTAAATGTGGTGACTGTGTCTGCCCTCCGGACTGAAAGCTGAAGCTGGTTCCACAGAAGAGGAACTTGGTAGCTGAAGGCTCTGGCTCCCATCCTACTTATTAAGACTCCAGGAACCACAAGTAGCCCTGCATTCAGTGAGCGCAGCTCTCTAGTGGGGTTAATATGGTACTATACGCTCTCTAGTGGGGTAATATGGTACTGTAAGCTCTCTAGTGGGGTAACATGGTACTATGAGGTCTCTAGTGGGGTAATATGGTACTGTAAGCTCTCTAGTGGGGTAACATGGTACTATGAGGTCTCTAGTGGGGTAATATGGTACTGTAAGCTCTCTAGTGGGGTAACATGGTACTATGAGCTCTCTAGTGGGGTAATATGGTACTATGAGCTCTCTATTGGGGTAATATGGTACTATGAGCTCTCTAGTGGGGTAATATGGTACTATGAGCTCTCTATTGGGGTAATATGGGCTCTCTAGTGGGGTAATATGGTACTGTCATCTCTCTAGTGGGGTAATATGGTACTATGATCTCTCTAGTGGCGTAATATGGTACTGTCATCTCTCTAGTGGGGTAATATGTTCCTATAAGCTCCTTAAGATATGATGGTGCCTCGACAATCTCAGTCTCCTGGTTCACTGACTACCTGACAGGCAGACCACAGTTTGTCCGACTGGGCAACGTGCTGTCTGATACGGTGGTCAGTGATACTGGAGCTCCACAGGGAACTGTTCTATCTTCCTTCCTGTTCACCCTGTACACCACTGACCTCCAGTACAACTCGGAGTCATGCCATCTGCAGTGGTCGGATGTATTAAGGATGGACAGGAGGAGGAGTACAGGGTAGTAGTGGATGACTTTGTGGAGTGGGCTGGTAGAAATCACCTGCTTCTGAATGTAGCCAAGACCAGAGAGATGGTGGTCGACTTCAGGAGGAAGACGACGGCTCCACAACTGCTGAGAGTTCTGGGAGAGGATGTGGACATGGTGGAGGAGTACAAGTTCCTGGGTGTCTCTGTCGACAACAGACTGAACTGGAAGGCCAACATCATCGCTGTGTACAAGAAGTCGACTCTTTTTCTTGAGGAGACTTCAATCCTTCAATGTTTGTAACAAGATGTTGGAGATATTCTACAGTCTGTTGTTGCCAGTGCACTGTACTTTGCTGTAGTCTGCTGGGGGAGCAGCACCGGAGCCGAAGACACCAACAGACTCAACAAACTGGTTCAGAAGGCCGGCTCCATCATTGGCTGCAAACTGGACAGTTTGGAGAAGGTGGTGCAGAGGAGGACACTAAAGAAATTATTATGCATATTGGATAACCCGGACCACCCTCTTCACCACTTTCTGCAGGGACAGCGGAGCACGTTTACCAAAAGACTCCTCCAGCTCCGCTGACACAAGGACCAATACAGGAGATCATTCCTGCCCTCTGCAATACCACTCTACAATAAATCACCTCTGGCCAAATAAAACACCCACTATAGCACCTTTGATTGTTGTATGCTACATATTGCACTACTGTTTCGTTTGTTAGTTGACTTAATTTAATATTATTACTATTCTATTTGTTGTATGTATTGTGCATTTTTCTTATTTTCTTCTACTTATTATTATTATTATTATATTATATTTTTGTATATATTGTTCTTTCTTAGGTAAAAATAGTTTTTTCTTACTTAAAAATGCTGCTGTACCAAAAAATTTTTCCATTGCGGGATTAATAAAGTATCTATCTATCTATCTATCTATCTATTGTGATGGGAAAATATGTCCATTTTTCTTAACTTCGGCTTCTTTTCCTGATTAACGTGGAAATCTTCCACAACACTATCTATCTATCTATCTATCTATCTCTCTCTCTCTCTCTCTCTCTCTCTCTCTCTCTCTCTCTCTATATATATATATATATATATACACATATATATATATATATATATATATATATACACATATATATATATATATATATATATATATATATATATATATATATATATATCGATCTATCTATCAACTAAGGCTTTGTAGGTGAGGTGAAGGATTTTAAATGTGATTCTGGAGTTTACAGGGAGCCAGTACAGAGAAGCTAATACAGGAGTAATATGATCTCTTTTCTTAGTTTTTGTTAGTACATGAGCAGCAGCATTCTGGATCAACTGGAGAGATTTAAGAGACTTATTAGAGCAGCCTGATAATAAGGACTTGCAGTAGTTTAGTCTAGAAGTAACAACTAATATTTCTGCATCGCTTTGAGACAGGATGTGTCTGATTATTTAAATGTTACGTCGGTGGAAAAAGGCGTCCTTGAGATTTCTTTTATGTGAGAGTTAAAGGACAAGTCCTGATCAAAGACAACTCTGAGGTTCTTTACGGTGGTGCTGGATGTCAGGCCAACGCCATCAAGAGGAACTATATCATTAGATAATTGATTTTTGAGGTGTTCTGGGCCTAGTAGAATAACTTCAGTTTGTCTGAGTTTAACATCAGGAAGTGTCAGGTCATCCAGGTTTTGATGTCTTTCAGAAATGCTTGAAGTTTAGTGAACTGGTTGGTGTCGTCTGGCTTGATCGATAGATAGAATTGATTATCATCTGCATTATAGTGAAAATGTATGTAGTGTTTTCTGATCATATTGCCTCAGGGAAGCTTAGGGTTTTTATAGTTGGTTTTATAGTTTCGTCTAAAAAAAGAAAATACAGAAATACCATGGTTTTTAAACAAAAAAAACAAAAAGAGAAGCGCAGCCGTTTTTACGTTTTTACCCAACTTTTCAATTAATCGCTGCATTGTTTAATGCAACACAATTCATAATATAGTTTTGTCAAAGTAATGTTTGTGTGCAGAGTTGTTGCTGTCAGCATCATATTTATTCTTCCACCTTATTGTGCTGTTTCTTGAGTGAACACAGAGCAGAGCCTGGATGAGGAGACGCAGAGTCAAAGTGTTTAACTTTCTACCAGTAGGTGGCAGTATAAGTGTATTTAAACCATAGATTTAGTTATACTTACCTGTGTCTTTGTTAATTATCTAGGTTAATGATACAGATGTATTTAATGCTGTTTATTTCATCTGATATTTGATGTTTATGGTTCATTTGCAACCTAGTTGTATACATCATGTATTTACCTGTTTTAATTGTGTCATTTTAGAACCAAACATTCCTACGTGGAAGAGTGAGCATGTGTTGATCATGAAGAAATAAATATTGACTTTTGAAAAATAAAGAGACAGTTGGTTTGTTCTTAGTAAAGAGGCATATAATTGAGCTACCTCGTTGATTGATTTGTCACACTTAAATCCTGAATTTAATGGTTAAACAGAAGAGGTCAACGGGCAAAGATAAGAAGATATTACGTTGGTCAAATGCTGTGGTCCAAATAAAATGACTTTTTTCATTTGACTACTTCAAATATATACAATAACTCATAAAGTCAACTCCTACAACATTGTTCACACACAACACAGAGCTAAATCCTTCTTGAGACCAAAGTGCTACATTATGATTATGATCTGGTCAGAGGGGCTAAGACACTGACAGCAGAGTCAGAACAGAACAGGTTAGATGTTGATGATGATGACAGTAACAGTGATGATGTAGTAATGAAGGTAAAAAGGGAAGCACAGGTGGTGCTCTGACTGGGTGGTAACTGAAGAGAGATCCACTGAAGGCTGCTTCATAAGAATAAACCAAATGTCTCTTTATTTTTCAATATTCATTAATTATTGCTTTTTGATAAACACATGCTCACTCTTCCATGTCGCAATGTTTGGTTCTAAAAGGACATAAATAAACAAGCAAATACATGATGTATACAACTAGGTTGCAAATTAAGCATTAACATCAAATATCAGAGGAAATAAACAGCATTAAATACATCTGTATCAATAACCTCAAATATGACTAAATCTACGGTTTAAATACTGTTAACGATTACTTTATTTAATTTATTGAAGTGTTTTTATAGACACTTAAAGTTTCTGTTTCGAATTTGGGATAGAGAAATGATCTCCGACATAAGTGTGCATGCTCAGAAACTGTCTGAAATCGTCGGCGACGCGCAGAGGCCGTGCCCACCGAGCGCAGACGCAGACGTCGGTCGTCAGGACTGAGCTCCAATCAACGATGAACTCGGACCTTCAGAGAAAGTTTGCCGATGTTTCCCGGCACCGAGGTTCGGTCGTCCCTCTACTCAGGGGCCCTGGTGCGGTCTCAGAACCGAAACCTGCCGGCGTCTCCCGGCTCTGACGTAGGGGCCCGCCCATGAGCTTTAACCCTTGTGTTGTCATCGAGTCACTCTGACCCACGTGAATATGTGTATGTATCCCGACCCGCCCGTTTTTTCCTCGGGTCACTCTGACCCGCGTGCATATGTGTGTATATATCCCCAAGCCTCCCGTTGGACTTTGGTCAAAGTGACCCGCGTGCATATGTGTATGTGTATCCCCAAGCCTCCCCAAGCCTCCCCAAGCCTCAGGTCACAATGACCCGCAGCAAGAAAATGTATATGTATATTTCTATTATATATAAAAATTTTAAGTTGTGAGTTTGGGCTGTACAAAATGAATTACATTGAATTGAATAGACTTCGATATATCGATGGCCGAAGAGCAAAACCTCCTATCTCAAAAATGCACTTTTTTGAGAATACAAAAGAAATGAAGGATATCCAATACATAATACAAAATACAAAACAAAATACAAAAATACCCCGAAAAAAGAAAAATATACAAAGTGCAGATGGGAGATTATTCCCCACTTTCCTGGATCATCTTGCAGATAGCAGGTTTTGCACTTTGGCCATCGATATATCCCTCTCGCTGTCCTCGGCTCACTCTATCCGGCGTGCATATGTGTGTTTATATCTCTATTATATTTTAAGCCCTTTGAGGAGAATGTGTAAGTTGTGAGTTTGGGCTATACAAAATGATTTGCATTGAATTGAATTGACTATATCTATATATCCCTCCCACTGTCCTGGGGCCACTCTGACGCTGTGTATACATAACTCTGTCTCTTTATTTTTCAATATTCATTAATTATTGCTTCATGATCAACACATGCTCACTCTTCCATGTAGCAATGTTTGGTTCTAAAATGAAACAAATAAACAAGTAAATACATGATGTATACAACTAGGTTGCAAATTAACCATTAACATCAAATATCAGATGAAATAAACAGCATTAAATACATCTGTATCAATAACCTAGATGATGAACAAAGACACAGGTAAATATGACTAAATCTATGGTTTAAATACTGTTAACGATGACGTTATTTTATTTATTAAAATGTTTTTATAGAGGCTTTAAGTTTCTGTTTAGAATTTGGGGGAGAGAAACGATCTCCGACAGAAGTGTGTGAGCTCAGAAACCAGGTTTCAGGTTTCCCGGCACCGAGGTTCGGACGTCCCTCCAGTGAGGGCCCCTGGTGCGGTCTCAGAACCGAAACCTCTCAGCTCTGACGAAGGGGCCCGCCCGTGAGCTTTAAGGGGTCTCGGGTGAGAGCCGCGAGAAGGGGGGGCGAGGAGGAGGTCCAGCGTCTGCCGATATGAGTCCCTCACCTGGCCTGAGAGGTGAGTCGTGAGCGGAGAGCAGTGAGTGAAAGGAATAAGGGAAACCCTGTTCCGTGGCCCTGAGGCACCAGCACACTGCGGGCTCCGAGCGCGTGTCACCCCAAAAGGCCTCGGATGACTGAGAGGAACCTGGTTCTTAATTAGAGTTCAGACTGTTTCACCAAGACCCAATAAAAGTTACAAGTTTAATCTACAAAGGACCAACGGCCACCTATAGAATAGTTGTTTGTATACCTTCGTTATTTATTTATAGTGGTATAATGCTCTGATAGCGGTCGGTATGAACCCTCAGTTTAATCATTTTTGACAAACCCTGTTAGGAAACTTACCAGTTATCAGTCTCTCTCCTAACCTTTATGGATATTATAATACCAGGGCCAGAAGCCAGGTGTCCTCCAGGTATAATTTCTAACTATTAAGCAAATGTTTTCACAATGTAATGTAGGTGTATGTGTGATATCAGGAGTGTGACCGTGGTAGTGAACCTCAAACTTCCCACAGGGGCTGAGTGGTTGTCGTGGAGACCCCCCTCTCGGACAGGAGACGCTCCATCAAAGAACTGAGTGAAGGAACTAAAGAAGGCTACGAACTCACTGTTTGGTTAAACTGCAATACAGTTGATTTTTATTGTTAACACAAGATAGAAAACTTATTAAAGATTTAAACGCAACACTCAAAGAAAGAAAATAAGAACTGGATATTAGTGAGCAAAGTGTTTAGCCTCAATGCCCAGAGTTTAATTCATAATTAACCCTGATCTCTTTCACCAACCTCTAAACTTTGCTGTTAGGATATATATATATATATATATATATATATATATATATATATATATATATATATATATATATCGAGGGCCCCCCTTTCTTTTCCTTAACTTCTGCTTTTTGCACCCTTCCAGACTTAAGACCGACACCGTGCTCACTTAATATCCAAATAAGGCAATTTGATTCCATTACAGTTCTCCTCATGTCACCTGAATACAATGTATAATAATCACCTTATTACAAGAAAGTACATGGTTTTACAGAGTATACATGAATACCAGATATCCTGATAACAACCTTAAAAGAAAGGACCGTTTACAAATCATACTGGTCACATTACATTTGCCGAGCATTGATTATATATAGAGTATACTTTCACATATATGTACTCTTCCACAAGGTGGACCATCGTCTTTATGAGACAGATGTACCTAAACCTGAGCTACTAACTACCGTCTCCCGAGACACATGTATGAGGAGGTTAAACTCTGAAGACTAAACATATCCAGCTCTCGATTGAGGCCCAAGCTCATCCTGTCCACAGCCGGCTCGTCCTTTATGATAATGCTAGCTCCCTATGATATCATGTTACAGTTATTAGTTTTGTTGTCTATTAAGTTCATTGTTTTCTCTGAGTGTTAAAACACGATCAGTTAAAAGTTAATTAAAGGCAAGGGCATTACGTCTATTGAGATATTCACATTAAAATTTAATGTCTTCCAACAATGCAGAACCTTTCTACCTTCTAAGGGGGCAAACAAGATCCCACCCGCGGGTTTCCACCAGGAACCAAGGGTTCTATCTAGAACTCACTCTGGGTTCCTCATGAGGTTCATAACCAACCGGGGATGACGTGGTTAACATCTGTGCTTTTAAAAATCCTTGAAGAAGGAAAGGGTTCTTCAGAAGCAAATGGTTCTGGTAGAACCTCAGCCCTTCAGGAAGAACCTGTTTGGAACTCGTATTTCTAAGAGTGTAGAAACTACAGCTGACAGATCAACGTAGTGGAGTAAAAGTCTAAAGTACTATGAAATGGAAATAGGTTACTTCACAGCAAAGGGTCTGTACTTCAGTACTTTGGTACTTTCTACCATTGATTGAGAGGAGGAGGAAGAGGAAGAAGAAAAGGAGGAAGAGGAGGAGAAAGGAAGCCTCTGACCAGAGTGGATTGAAAGAACATTAAAGCTCATCTTTTATCTTCTCCTTTGTCTCCTTCTCTTCCTTGTGGAAGACTTTTCCATCCGCCTGCTTCCTCCAGCTCAGTTTGATGTTGTCATTCAGCCCCTGGTCCTTCATCCTCTGTTTGAGCTGAGAGACAAAAACATTTACTTCCTGAATGTGGCTGACAGAGAAGAACTCTTCACTAAACGCTGTTGTTCATTTACATCCTGCATCCTTTCTCACACTGTCCTCATGTGGAAGCTCTGCTGTAGAACAACTCTGGTTTCCACTACAACAGCTTTGTTGTTTCATGTTTTTTGGGCACAAGTCTACCTTCAATAACGACGTGTCCACGTGTCCACTGCACATAGCACATTGACATTGTTCTTAGTAGTCCACTGAATCACATATATCACCTTGTTATGTTTTTAATGTGAGAAAGATGTACCTGCTTCAAGAGGTCCTCCATCACCACAGGGTCATTCAAATCCAGAGAGGAGCTTCTGTTCTCCAGCTCCACTTTGATCACTTGCTTTGAAACAGGAACAATATCTAAAAAACAAACAACCTTCATCAGTCACATCATTTATGGCTGATAATAATCAACATCCTTGAATTTTTAACACTTTGAAAGATAAAAGATAAATGCATTGTAATTTTCCATCAGCTCAATCTTTAAATATGTCTGGTGCAAGAACCCCTTAGCTTAGCTTAGCATGGACTTAGCATTAGCGCATCACTGAGGCCAGTACTCTCCATCATCTGCAGTTGATCTGCATATTCAATGTGTTTTATCTCCATAACTTGATATCTATAGATTTTATTTTGATCTACTTTTGATGTTTTTGGGTCGTTATTATTTATTTTTTTTAAAGTATCTGTAAAGGAAGCTAACCTGAATCCACATTTAAAGGCTGAGTGAATGATAGCTTACCACTGTAGCAGATGAACGCTGACGTGACGTTACAGTTCAGGTCCACCCATTGTCCATCGGCACTAAAATCTGCTGCTGCACACTCAGAGGAACCTTGAGGATCTTCAGGATTCCAGTTCCTAAATGAGGAGTTACTTCCTTCAGACCAATTCCATCCATCTCTGAAAAGGCCGATCCAGACTTCTCCCCATGAGGGTACCACATTCTGTACCATCTGGTTCTCTTCCATGTTTCTCACACTGGGCAGATCTGTGTGGTGTTCTCTGCAGTAGCTCTGGGCCTCAGTCCACGACATGGCGATGTTAATAAAGACATATGTCTCATCTGACCCTGAAAATAGAGCAGAGAGAAGATCTGAGTAGAGGAACCATAACAGACCACATAGATGCAGACCAGTTTTATTGTTGCTTCATGAATCTCAGCATGAAGGTGAAATCAACACGGAGCTGTGTGAATATGAACATGCAGGCGTCCATTGAGTCCCACATTCATAAAACACGTCATAGATATTTTCCCTCCAACAGACATGAAACAAACCGGCTGGATGACATTAATCTGCTTTAAATGATATTCATGGAGCTGAAGACTAGTTCAAGTTACTGAGAGGAACTTTAACTGGTTATGAAACTATTTAGTCCTGATCCTCTATAGACCTCCATCAGTAGCCTCCAGCAGAGACCAGTCCACCGTGGACAGACCCAGATCCAGCAGAGACCAGTCCACCACGGACAGACCCAGATCCAGGACGTTTTGCTGGACCCACTGGAGGGAAGGAACCAGAACCAGGACTGAGAGGGCAGACTGTCAGACCCTGCTGCAGTACAATGAGAGGTTCTCTAAAGGGACCCTGGTGCTCAGAGACACTACCTCTTTAGTCCACAGGGGGCGCCAGAACCAACACAGAAGGAAAGTTTCTCATAGTAGTTTTAATATTCTCACCTCTGACATCAAAGCAGACTGCAGGGGTGGACGCCTCACAACTGAAGTCGTTCCATGTCCCATCTGGATACATAAATGTGCAGAGTTCTTCTCCTCCGTAGTTTTTCGGTTCTCCTTCCCTCCATCCTCTGAACTCCGTCTCCTCGGGTTTGTAGAAGCTTGTGTTTGACAGAGACCACTTCCAGCCGTCATTGTACAGTCCTATCCAGGCTCGCTGAAAGCAATATTTCATTGTGATATTAAGAAATAGACTTTCATATATTTTTACTTCCCATTTACAGTCTTGATACTGCCGATCTGTCTGATATGCAAAACCTTTCAAGGACAGGTTCCCAATTATTTCAAGTCTGTCTTAAAACAATATTCAGGTGTTAATATGAACATTGAAGCAGGTTTTACTTCCTGTCATCACTCCTGCTGTTCATAAAGGACTAAGCGTCTCACAACGTGGTGACGGCTGAGCTGATGGCTAAAGCTAACGATGCTAACAGCGCTAACAGTGCAAACAATGGCAACAAGACTCCACTATGTATTTACATGGACGATGTTTGTTTGATGAGATATTAATATTAATTAAAGTTACTCTGTCAAATAAATGTCCCTCTGAAATGTAACATGTAGAATCATTGAACTAAAATACTCAAGTAAAGTACAAGTACCTACTCAGGTACAGCTCATCTGCATACTTTCCACCACTGTGTGAATGTAAATCTTTCAGACCACCTGTCTGACATCATAAAACTCACCTTGTTGAGCAGTTTGCTTGAATCCACCATGTTGTTCAGGGTCTTCTGGTCCTCCAGGTCTCGTATGGTGGCCAGGTCGGTGTACTGCTCTCTGCAGTGACGCTGTGCTTCACTCATGTTCTTCAGCTCATTAACTAAATGGTAGCGACGTACAGCAGATGATGAGACGGCACACAGCCCTGGATCAACAAACAGCATCTTGATTACATTTAATATTAAGGAGGAAGGGAGGGGGAGAGGGGGGAGGGGGTGATATATGTGCACCATATATGATCACTCCTATGCTGTTTCACTACATCACTGTTTGGAGATTCCCCCATTCCCCTCAAAGACCAGCAGGTGTCTCTGGGGGAACCTGGCAAATGAGGTGGGAACTCAGACCATTCTGGTGACATAGTCGAGGTCCCCCTTGACCTCTGTGACCTTTGTCCCATAAACACATAAACATGGCCTGTACAGCTTCACTGTTTCAAGATTCCCTAAAACCACCATATTCCTTGATGTGACCCACACTGGTAGATCTGACATCCATCTCAATACATACGGGTCAAGTTTGAGCTGAAACAGCCTCAGTGTACAAACATGTGTAGCATCTCTACAAAAGTATCACATTTTATAATACTTTAATTTTTTTGTATTTTGGGTCACTTTAGTAAAAGTCATCAAGTTTCAGGCTGAAAGAGACTTTTAGGGTGTTTTTACTGATGTCAAATGTC
>JACSYO010000169.1:25000-27500 GCA_016806645.1 Ophiodon elongatus | reverse complement strand
TCAATAGCTTCTTGTTTAAGCGGATATTGATGTTGTTAAGGCCGAAACAAGGATTTAGGTGTGATGACCTCAGGTTGTGCATTTCGTTATATTTACCCGTCGCCCAGAGAGAAGAGGGAACTTCCTGTAAGGGAGGAGGAGACTGGAGGCGTCAGAAGACATGAGACAGTGTGAGGCTTGTCATCATCAAACTAATACACAGACTGTGAGGATAACAGAAGCTGCACATCTCTGATGAGACCAAATCATAGTAGAGTATCAATCAAATCACGGAAAAAACACTTTTTCACACTCATGGTCTCTGCTGGAGGAACGTGTGCGATACAGTGCATGAATGTGAGGGTCATGTGATCTGACTTCAGCACGACAAGGGCCCAGTGATGCCTCATGTCCTGAGCCACTGGAATAGGGATAAGCCACTGATACACATATAAAGGTGTGATAGGCTATGTTGGACCATGGTCATGTTGGTGGGAGTGCGTACGTCTCTGACCAACAAGTTTACAGGACAGACGTCTGAGGACACAAATGCTTTGTTCTCTCTGGAGGGAGCTCCTGATCTTTGTGTTCACATGTGAGTGGAACCTTGAATTATTTCTTTAACATCAACCCTGAGGTTCCTACAGAATAGACATATTGTCCACTAAGTTTAGGATGAGGCAAATCTTTTGTTCTTACAAACAACTGAGTGTGTGGCTCCTGAATCCACAAGGAAAACACTTTCAAATCCTCTATGATCAACATTGTTTCTGGTAATCTTCTAGAAGGCTCAGTGGTATATTTTATACATGTATGTCCATACAACTAACTTTGATGCCTGTGTTAAATGTGTGATTGCATCCTATATAGTCTTCAGTTGTTCAGCTGTGCGTGTGATGAGTAGAACAAGCTTTTCTTCATTTGCATGAGCTGCGTGTGGAAAGGATATCCCCTTTCTCTTTGCATGCCCCCTCCTTTTTGGTTCGGTCAGACCTCTGTCCTCCTTGGGAGTGGCTGTCATCCCTCTGCTGACTCTCTGCAGCCCAAAGGCCTCCCTGGTGGCACATGTAGCCTCTGCCTTTTCCTCGTCTGTCTTGGCCTGGACCTCCGTAACCGCACCGTGGTTGCCCTATGGCCATGATCTGGACAGCCTGCACCATTGTCAGTAGAGCCATGTGTAGTTGTTGTTCTTTTGTCTAAGTCTTCTTTTCTTTTTGGCAGCAACTTGCTTCTCTGCGTGTCTAATGTTTTCTGCGAGGCGGCTTCTTCATAGCCAACACAGCTCAGTTTTACTGCTGCAGAGATGAAACTCTCAGTATCCTGGTACCTCACCTCTGGTGTTTGGTTCTTGGAGGCCGCTCTGCTTGTTGAATATAACGTGCAGCCTGGTTTAATATTCTGTGGCGCCTTTAGCAGAGAGATAAGTCTTCTTTTTAAGTCTCCGTGTGATACATGTGCCTACCAAATTTCATATATGCAGGGGTAACGTAATTATGGCTAAGCCAAAAACCCACATGAAGTAATTAATTCCATCACCTATGACACGTGTAAAGTTGCATGAGTTTTTGAGCATCCTAAGCCACTAAACAATCAGCTTAATTTTACGTGGCAATGATGAGTCGCCATGGCAACGGAGTTTCACAAAAACTCACTATATTCATGGTAATGCATCAGCAATATGTTAAGGCTATCCATACCAAATGTGAGGTAAGTCTGGTCAACTGGCTCTGAGTTATACATCAAAGTATAAAACGTGTAATTTCCTTTTGCCAGTAGGTGACGCTGTGACAATGTGAACATTTCTTCATGGAAATGTGCTCAGGCCTGGAGCGGCATCATGCATGAGACATTCTGGGTGGATTGGATGATGTACCTTGGAGTTACAACAACTTTCTCTAACATTGTACCGCACAAAATAGGAGTGAATTACTGTAGCGCCCCCTAATGTCTCAATGATATGAACATTTCGGGGGATGTTACTGGATGCAATGTGCACATATGCTGCAAATCTTATGACACTAGGCCCAATGGTTTTGAAGTTATAAATATTGATGTACAAGCCACACCCCTAAGAAGCTCATTGGTGCCTATCTTATGAATACAATAAGATATCAACAATATTTTGATAACTTTTGATGATATAGCTCCAATAATAATTCACAGCAAATTTGGTATGAATCAGACCCAGCGTGTAGGAGGAGTTTGCAAGAATGGGTTTTTCACAAATTTCAAAATGGCGGAAAATCTAAGAAGGCGGAGCTTAGAGGCCTGAGAGGTGGAGATGGACACGTGTGTCAAATTTCAAGTCAATCGGACAAACTGGCTGAGGGGCGTCGCCTGTCCAACTTCTAGGGGGCGCTAGAGAACCATTTTTTAATTCACAAATATGACACCTATATCAGATGTCTATTCTCACCAAGCCTGACATATTTGGTGAGTTTTGGAGCATGGTAAGTACCCCAATATGCGCCCAATTGCGTGCTTAGAATTTCAATAGGGTCCTCCCGGACTGACTACGTCA
>JACSYO010000169.1:0-22500 GCA_016806645.1 Ophiodon elongatus | reverse complement strand
TCCAGCAGAGGAACCTCCAGGAAGAGGAACCTCCAGGATGAGGAACCTCCAGCAGATGAACCTCCAGGAAGAGGAACCTCCAGCAGATGAACCTCCAGGAAGAGGAACCTCCAGCAGAGGAACCTCCAGGAAGAGGAACCTCCAGCAGATGAACCTCCAGGAAGAGGAACCTCCAGCAGAGGAACCTCCAGGAAGAGGAACCTCCAGCAGATGAACCTCCAGGAAAAGGAACCTCCAGGAAGAGGAAACTCCAGCAGAGGAACCTCCAGGAAAAGGAACCTCCAGCAGATGAACCTCCAGGAAGAGGAACCTCCAGCAGATGAACCTCCAGGAAGAGGAACCTCCAGCAGAGGAACCTCCAGGAAGAGGAACCTCCAACAGATGAACCTCCAGGATGAGGAACCTCCAGCAGAGGAACCTCCAGCAGATGAACCTCCAGGAAGAGGAACCTCCAGCAGAGAAACCTCCAGGAAGAGGAACCTCCAGCAGATGAACCTCCAGAAAGAGGAACCTCCAGCAGAGAAACCTCCAGGAAGAGGAACCTCCAGCAGATGAACCTCCAGGAAAAGGAACCTCCAGGAAGAGGAACCTCCAGCAGATGAACCTCCAGGAAGAGGAACCTCCAGCAGATGAACCTCCAGGAAGAGGAACCTCCTCCTCGACTCCAACAGAACGTTTATTAGGAAGATGTCTTGTGAAATGTCCGGTGCTTTGCTTTATTTCCTTTAACTGAGGTTTATCACATTCAACTATTTAAATAGTCAGTTGGTAAATAAAAGAGACTGTTTTACTAAAGCACAAGAGACTAGAGACTAGAGACTAGAGGCTAGAGGCTAGAGTACTAGAGACTAGAGACTAGAGGCTAGAGGCTAGAGACTAGAGACTAGAGACTAGAGACTAGAGGCTAGAGGCTAGAGTACTAGAGACTAGAGGCTAGAGACTAGAGGCTAGAGGCTAGAGGCTAGAGGCTAGAGACTAGAGGCTAGAGACTAGAGGCTAGAGGCTAGAGACTAGAGGCTAGAGGCTAGAGTACTAGAGACTAGAGACTAGAGACTAGAGGCTAGAGGCTAGAGACTAGAGACTAGAGACTAGAGGCTAGAGTACTAGAGACTAGAGGCTAGAGGCTAGAGACTAGAAACTAGAGGCTAGAAACTAGAGGCTAGAGTACTAGAGACTAGAGACTAGAGGCTAGAGGCTAGAGACTAGAGACTAGAGACTAGAGGCTAGAGACTAGAGACTAGAGACTAGAGACTAGAGGCTAGAGGCTAGAGTACTAGAGACTAGAGGCTAGAGGCTAGAGGCTAGAGGCTAGAGACTAGAGGCTAGAGGCTAGAGACTAGAGACTAGAGGCTAGAGGCTAGAGTACTAGAGACTAGAGGCTAGAGGCTAGATACTAGAGACTAGAGGATAGAGACTATAAGCTAGAGACTAGAGACTAGAGGCTAGAGACTAGAGACTAGAGGATAGAGACTAGAGGCTAGAGTACCAGAAGCTAGAGACTAGAGACTAGAGGCTAGAGACTAGAGACTAGAGGCTAGAGACTAGAGGCTAGAGACTAGATGCTAGAGTACTAGAGACTAGAGTACTATAGACTAGAGACTAGAGGCTAGAGGCTAGAGGCTAGAGGCTAGAGTACTATAGACTAGAGACTAGAGACTAGAGTACTATAGACTAGAGCCTAGAGACTAGAGGCTAGAGACTAGAGACTAGAGGCTAGAGACTAGAGGCTAGAGGCTAGAGGCTAGAGGCTAGAGACTAGAGTACTATAGACTAGAGACTATAGACTAGAGACTAGAGGCTAGAGGCTAGAGGCTAGAGGCTAGAGACTAGAGACTAGAGTACTATAGACTAGAGACTATAGACTAGAGTACTATAGACTAGAGGCTAGAGGCTAGAGGCTAGAGGCTAGAGGCTAGAGGCTAGAGGCTAGAGTACTATAGACTAGAGACTAGAGACTAGAGTACTATAGACTAGAGCCTAGAGACTAGAGGCTAGAGACTAGAGACTAGAGGCTAGAGACTAGAGGCTAGAGGCTAGAGGCTAGAGGCTAGAGACTAGAGACTAGAGTACTATAGACTAGAGACTATAGACTAGAGACTAGAGGCTAGAGGCTAGCGGCCAGAGGCTAGAGACTAGAGGCTAGAGGCTAGAGACTAGAGGATAGAGACTAGAGGCTAGAGGCTAGTTAGGCAGCCATTAGGGGGCCAGCAGGGGGCCGGCAGGGGGCCGGCAGGGAGCAAGCAGGGGGCCAGCAGGGGGCCAGCAGGGGGCCAGCAGGGGGCAAGCAGGGGGCCAGTAGGGGGCCAGTAGGGGGCCAGCAGGGGGCCAGGAGGGGGCCAGCAGGGGGCCAGCAGGGGGCAAGCAGGGGCCAGCAGGGGGCCAGTAGGGGGCCAGCAGGGGGCCAGGAGGGGGCCAGCAGGGGGCCAGCAGGGGGCCAGTAGGGGGCCAGCAGGGGGCCAGCAGGGGCCCCGGCTTCTCCAGACGGGGAAGGTGGTATGGAGGTGACGGGCTGATCTCTCTCTCTCTTTCAGGATGGACCATCACGACTTGCAGCGGGGGAGGAGCAGAGGTCACAGGCGCCACGAGGACGAAGACGGTGAGGAAACCGGGGCCCCGGTGGCCCCGAGGGCCCCGAGGCCCCCATTATAATATTTGTATTATAATGATTATTATTTTAATCATAAATATGATTAAAATACTTTTCAGGGATTGTTTAAATCCCTGAAAAGTTTACAGTTAATTATAAGTATAATTATATTATAAGTTTGGTTCTCTCTGGTTTAGTATGAAAGGAATAAACTGACATATTGGGAAGGTTTATTAGTGGAGAGATTTTAAATGAGACATGAAGAATAAAATGTTTTTGGTGAAATATGACTTTTAAGTGATGGGTTCGCTTCCCTCTCTCCGGCCCCCAGAGGCCCAGCCGGTCTACATCGGGGTCCCGGCCTCCCACCGGCGGAAGAGGCGCAGGCACCACTCCAGCGCCAGTGAGGCGGACCGCGACACGCGGCACACGCACTACGACCACCACACGCACCGCGAGCACGCGCACCGCGGCAACCACCACGACAGAGAGGAGCGCTACGGCGACGACGAGGGCAGCGCGGAGCGCCACGGGCACGCGGACCCCTCGGGTTAGAAGTTACATATCTGTATACATCTATATCTATATCTATATCTATATATGATGCCTAGTAATAGAGCCTAATGCTGGTGTTTTAATATATATATATATATATATATATATATATATATATATATATATGTGTGTGTGTGTGTGTGCGTGTCTAGTATCCTGAAATAACAGCGTAATAATAGAGCTTAATGCTGGTGTTTTACAAGGAAAATTACACACAAAGCAAACGAACAATGAACAAAAACAAAACAATAACACAGTAAAATCTCAGATGGATGGAAGAATTACAAAAAGTCAAAAGTCAAAATCTAAATGTGTCCAATACTTTGATTTATAATGAAAAACCTGTAAAAGTGGTATTCCCATCAGCCTCAGCTGTATTGCGTGTACTGCTCATTTGCATATATATTACAGGGTTTTTACAAAGGTAATAAAGTTGTGTATGCATATGAGATATGAGCTTAAAGATAATTGGTTTGTGACGTTTTGCAGGTTTCACTTCACGCTAAGTTTAGTTTTCTTGTTATAAACAAGTACAATCGTGTGAAAGGCTTCTGCTGGGAGGCTCCATAAAAGATAAATAATATACATATAAATTATAAATATTATATAAATTTAATCATATAATATATATATAAATTATATAATTTTAATAAATATAATAATATAATATATATATATATATATTATAAATATAATAATATAAATAAAAGAGGCAATAAAATGATCCATCAAAGAAAAAGACAAAAACAAACAATAAGGTAGTTGCATATTGCACAGAGGGTGGATTGCACTGTGTGTGTGAGTGTGTGTGAGTGTGTGTGAGTGTGTGTGTGTGTGTGTGTGTGTGTGTGTGTGTGTGTGTGTGTGTGTGTGTGTGTGTGTGTGTGTGTGTGATGTATTTAATAGTCTGGTGGTTTTATGTTTGTGTGACCTCTGGTGTTTTCGGAGAAAACCGGAACGAGCATCTCGATGAGCGTGAACGCCTTTGGTGCGACCTGAAGAGGGCCGGGGTCACGATGTCACGATGTCATGTGACCACCTGGTCTGTTGTCCAGTGAAGTGATGTCACAGAGCTGAGTGTAAACACTCTCCTTCTAGCTGAGCTCAGACCTGAAGTCTGTGTGTCCTCGTGTTTACGTGTACAAAGCTCAGCTCCAGGCCTGCTCATGGACTTTGAGGGCTGATGGCTGCACACACACACACACAGGCACGCATGCACACACACACACGCACACACACACACACACACACACACAGACACACACACACACACAGACACACACACACACACACACACAGTTGCTGTTGCACACATGTGTGATGAATATATCTGCAGCACGGTCCCTGTTCACAAAGGGGCCACGGAGTCTGAAGCCTGTAAGCGGATTAAAGCCAAGGAACTCCAAGCTGTGTGTGTGTGTGTGTGTGTGTGTGTGTGTGTGTGTGTGTGTGTGTGTGTGTGTGTGTGTGTGTGTGTGTGTGTGTGTGTGTGTGTGTGTTCTTTGTTTTATTTTGTGATTCCCGTCAGAGAGTTTCCCCCAAACAGGTGGATAGTTGGTTTAGGACTCTCTGGGTCATCAGAGCAAGAAAGTAGATGTTATGTTGATGTCCTCGCTGGCTCTGTGTGTGAGTGTGTGTGTGTGTGTGTGTGTGTGTGTGTGTGTGTGTGTGTGTGTGTGTGTGTGTGTCCACCCTCTTAAAGCCTCCTGCTCTCTGGAGCCTTCAGTGTTTCTGCCTCCGGCTCAGAGGAGGCTGGTTTAAAGGAGCCGGTCTGAATCATTTAAACCTCACAAGTAGAACTCAGGAAGCATCACGCATGTGAGGAGCAGGAGTGACTCCTCCCCCTGGTGGACAGCTGAGGACACTCGGCCTCAACAAGAGGACAGGAAGCGAGACTCTTCTTCTCCCTGAGGACCCTGAGTGTCTGTGGTCAGAGGACCAGGAGCATGCAGGACCCCGACCAGCCTCCCCCCCCCGGCACGGCCCCCCGCTGGACCTTACCGGGGTCCCGGATAGGTAACGCCGGCTCGGGGGGGGGGGGGGGGGGGACACGCCCAGGGGGTAAAACATGATGTTATAGTGATGACAGCAACAGGCAACAATACCGTTGATATAAACTGAAATGTAACTTAAAAACTCTTATTTAAGTTAATAAAAAGGGAGAATAAATATTATAGACTTTATTTTTTGAAGCAGTTGTTTTGTCTCGTGGACTTTCTGAAGTTTGGAAGAAGAAACGAGGTGATATTTTAATATAATCTGATGACAGTTTTCATTGAATAACATTATACTGAAATAGTTCAAATGGACTAAAATGCCCAACAAAAACAACTCAATATGATAAAAAAACAACAACTAATAAGGACGAGAAAGAATTGTATTGTATATTTAATTTATTTTTCTTTGTGAACAAGAAAAGAACATAACTGTTATTGCAAAATTGATAGATTAAAATAAAGAAATAAAAGTATTAGATGTTGAGGATTTACTGTGCGGGCACATGATTAATATATAGATAAATATATTTTTATGTTGAGACGACCCTGAGTGTAGTTCTCTGTCCCCATGTGGTTAAAATCTATTGTGTAGATAAAATAAATACAACTTTATTAATCACGAAGCAAATTATTGATCAAAGTTTGATCAAAGATTACAACAGAAGAGTAACAAACAAAAAAATAGATTTAAATAGAATAACAATTATTAGGTGAAACAGAAGTAAGGTAAATAAATAACGTAACAAATTCAATTAAAGTAAAATACAGTAAAATATAAAGTGTAGAAACTAAAATATAAAAAGTTACTTTTAAAAGTGAAACGTAAAGCATTAAAGGTGCTTTATGAATAAAGTTACTAAAACTACAGATTCAGTTATTAAACAGAATCAGCTGCAAGCTGTGTTTCATACGCATCAGTAATAAAGTTGGAGCAGCACAGTGAGGACGCAGTAGCTGATCTGAGACCAGAGACCAGAGACCAGAGACCAGAGACCAGAGACCAGAGACCAGAGGCCAGAGGCCAGAGATCAGAGACCAGAGACCAGAGACCAGAGACCAGAGATCGGAGACCGGAGATCAGAGACCAGAGGCCAGAGATCAGAGACCGGAGACCAGAGATCAGAGACCAGAGACCAGAGACCAGAGATCGGAGACCAGAGACCAGAGACCAGAGATCAGTGATCAGAGATCAGAGACCAGAGGCCAGAGACCAGAGAGACCAGAGAGACCAGAGACCAGAGAGATCTGAGACCAGAGATCAGAGACCAGAGACCAGAGACCAGAGAGACCAGAGACCAGAGAGATCTGAGACCAGAGATAAGAGACCAGAGACCAGAGGCCAGAGATCAGAGACCAGAGACCAGAGACCAGAGACCAGAGAGATCTGAGACCAGTGATCAGTAATCAGAGACCAGAGATCAGGGACCAGAGATCAGAAACCAGAGATCAGAGACCTGAGACCAGAGAGACCAGAGACCAGAGAGATCTGAGACCAGAGATAAGAGACCAGAGACCAGAGACCAGAGACCAGAGACCAGAGACCAGAGGCCAGAGACCAGAGACCAGAGATCAGAAACCAGAGATCAGAGAGATCTGAGACCAGAGATAAGAGACCAGAGACCAGAGAGACCAGAGACCAGAGAGATCTGAGACCAGAGATAAGAGACCAGAGACCAGAGACCAGAGACCAGAGACCAGAGACCAGAGACCAGAGACCAGAGACCAGAGATCAGTAATCAGAGACCAGGGACCAGAGATCAGGGACCAGAGATCAGAGATCAGAGATCAGAGACCAGAGATCAGAGATCAGAGATCAGAGATCAGAGACCAGAGACCAGACTGGTTCACCAGCAGACCTGCGGTGTGACGGAGCAGCAGTGGAAAGAGTTGATCAGCATTGTGGAACATTGTATTGTTTTATAATTATAGAACCGTCACGCTGGAGCTGACATGATTACACAATTGTTCCCTGTACACGGACGTGTTGACCCCCCCTCCCCCCCCTCCTCCCCTGTCACATGACTCTTGTGAAACATTCAGATCTACGAGTTCATGTGTCTATTTACTGCTTTATTTATTTAAGCTTTCGGATCTCGAGGAACAGGAAACAGGAAACACACACACACACACACACACACACACACACACACACACACACACACACACACACACACACACACACACACACACACACACATAAAAACTATCCTAAATACTTCTTCAGCTGCGTGATGTTTAATGTTCACCGTCAGGACTCTGTAGCTGCAGGGGTTTGACCCCACGGGTTCAGGTCCGTGGTTACATGTGAGTTTAGTGTGAAGGTGGAGGTGAAGGTGGATGTAACTCTGCTCCGTCTGCAGTGTCTCCGGCTGCAGAGCGTCTGCGCCACATCCTGACGGAGGATGACAGCATGCCGACGCCCACCATCTTCACCGAGATGGACACGCTGCAGCACGAGGGGGGCGAGCTGGAGTGGAAAGAGTCCGCCAGGTACACACACACACACACACACACACACACACACACACACACGCACACACACACACACACACACACACACACACACACACACACACACACACACACACACACACACACACACACAAAGGTTTCATTAGTTTAGGATTTGGGGTCACTTTTGATGGGATTTAGAGGTCGCGGGGTCGAGACTCTTAACACTAGTTGTGATTAAGAGTTTAAATTACAGCACAGCGTCCTGCTGAGGAACACATCAATCATCCGTCTCTCTTTTCAACACAACACCACGTCACCGACTGAACTCCGTCTCTGCAGGTGGGTGAAGTTCGAGGAGAAGGTGGAGGAGGGAGGGGAGAGGTGGAGCAAGCCTCACGTGTCCACGCTGACCCTCCACAGCCTGTTCGAGCTGCGGACCTGCCTGCAGACGGGCAGCGTCCTGCTGGACCTGGAGGGCTACTCGCTGCCTCAGATCGTGGGTGAGTCTCCACACGGGTTCACCAACAGAACAATAACGCAACAAAAAACCAAACGCATCCACGGTTCACACTTTGCAGGCAGCAGAGTTTCCATAACTTTTTATACTCCATGAAAAGCTTTGCAGACCCTTGAGATGTGGTTTAAGAACACACACGCAGGCGCCTCCTTGGTGGTGCATTCAGATGAAATGAGTTCCTGAGAGCTTCACAGTGGCGGCTTTTGTTCTCCAACCAAAGCTGCGTCCTGATGGAACACAACGTGTACGATACAAAAGGTCTTAGAACCCTGTTGTTCCAGCCGGTAGACGAGGGATCAATGCTCTGTTCTGTGCCAACAGGATTATTATGCAACGATAGATCAATCTCTGGGTCATTGCCACTACCAATTAGACTTTAAGCATCCATTGGGTTTCTCTCCACTCGGACACAGCTGAACGAGCTGAAACACAACGTTCTCTCTGACGGGGTTCCACTCGGCTCTAGTTCCGTGTTTTTGTCGTCTAAGTGACAAACTGGAACAACAAAGGTATAAATGGCGCCGGTGTACAGATGGTACTGGTCCCGGCAGAGAGTCCGGTTCTGAGGGTTCTACCTGGTAAAGGGTTGTACCTGGTAAAGGGTTCTATTTGGTAAAGAGTTCTACCTGCTCGAGGGTTCTACCTGGTAAAGTGTTCTACCTGGTAAAGGGTCGACCTCGTAAAGGGTTCTATCTGGTAAAGGGTTCTACCTGGTAAAGGGTTGTACCTGGTAAAGGGTTCTATCTGGTAAAGGGTTCTACCTGGTAAAGGGTCTACCTGTTAAATGGTTGTACCTGGTAAAGGTTCTACCTGGTAAAGGGTTCTACCTGTTAAAGGGTTGTACCTGGTAAAGGGCTCTACCTGTTAAAGGGTTGTACCTGGTAAAGGGTTATATCTGGTAAAGGGTCTACCTGTTAAAGGGTTGTATCTGGTAAAGGTTCTACCTGGTAAAGGGTTCTACCTGGTAAAGGGTTATAGCTGGTAAAGGTTATACCTGGTAAAGGGTTCTACCTGGTAAAGGGTCTACCTGTTAAAGGGTTGTACCTGGTAAAGGTTGTACCTGGTAAAGGTTATACCTGGTAAAGGGTTGTACCTGGTAAAGGGTTCTATCTGGTAAAGGGTTCTACCTGGTAAAGGGTCTACCTGGTAAAGGTTATACCTGGTAAAGGGTTCTACCTGGTAAAGGGTTCTACCTGTTAAAGGGTTGTACCTGGTAAAGGGTTATATCTGGTAAAGGGTCTACCTGTTAAAGGGTTGTACCTGGTAAAGGGTTCTACCTGGTAAAGGGTCTACCTGTTAAAGGGTTGTACCTGGTAAAGGTTCTACCTGGTAAAGGTTATACCTGGTAAAGGGCTCTACCTGTTAAAGGGTTGTACCTGGTAAAGGGTTCTACCTGGTAAAGGGGTCTACCTGTTAAAGGGTTGTACCTGTTCAAGGTTCTACCTGGTAAAGGTTATACCTGGTAAAGGGTTCTAGCTGGTAAAGGGTCTACCTGGTAAAGGGTTCTACCTGGTAAAGGGTCTACCTGGTAAAGGGTTCTAGCTGGTAAAGGGTCTACCTGGTAAAGGGTTCTACCTGGTAAAGGGTCTACCTGGTAAAGGGTTCTAGCTGGTAAAGGGTCTATCTGGTAAAGGGTTCTACCTGGTAAAGGGTCTAACTGTTAAAGGGTTGTACCTGGTAAAGGTTCTACCTGATAAAGGTTATACCTGGTAAAGGGTTCTAGCTGGTAAAGGGTTCTACCTGGTAAAGGGTCGACCTGGTAAAGGGTTCTACCTGGTAAAGGGTCGACCTGGTAAAGGGTTCTATCTGGTAAAGGGTTCTACCTGGTAAAGGGTTCTACCTGGTAAAGGGTCCGCTCTGTCGCTCACGAGGGACTGTTGGTTATCTGTGAGTTATTGGCGCTACATAAATACATTAAATTGAAGATGATGAAGGGAGAACGCGGCTACGTAGTCACTCCTCACCGTCAACCAGCTTGTTGTTGCCACCGACGGACTCAGATCGTTCCTTTTAGTGTCGGACAACATTTTGAAGCCTCCAGTTCAACGTTTTGGCCGTCGCCATCTTGTTTTTTTGCAATCAGAGAACAGGAAGTGACCATATCTGGACTGAACAGGAGTGACGTAGAGACCTGTCAATCACCCTGTAGCCCCGCCCTAAAGCATCCCCTGCTTTATGGTCTGTTAGAGACCTGTCAATCACCTTGTAGCCCCGCCCTAAAGCATCCCCTGCTTTATGGTCTGTTTGACTCTAAATGGACCATAACTTACTAAATGAACATCATGCTGTATTGAAGAAGACTTGAAACTAGAGATTGAGACATAACTCATGGTTACAATGAGTCGCCCCCTGGTGGTCAGGAGAGAGAATGCAGCTTTTTTTTGGCAGAACTGGAGGTTGCAGCCAGAATAAAAAGGAGCCAAAATGAGGCGCAGAAGTCTAGTTTCCCTCAGACCTCTTAAATTACAAAATGATGATAGAATACTATGGTATTTTTGCTTAATGACGCCAAAAAGAAACCTGCCTACCCTGGCTTTAGAAAGTTGTTGCTCAGTATCTGACCCTCAAAGCTTCACTACATGCAACTAACAACCATGTTTTCAAGAAATAAATCTTTTATTTAAAATTCAATTCATAACGAGGCTGTGAACTCTTTTTTAATCCAGATGAGATCGTGGATCGACAGATAGCCGATGGTCTCATTCCTCCGGATCTGAAGGAGAAGATCAGCTTCGTGCTGCTCAGGAAGCACCGTCACCAGACCAAGAAGCCCATCCACCGCTCGCTGGCAGACATAGGGAAGTCCTCCAACGCCGCTCCCAGTAAGTCCTCATTTTAAACTGCCAATCAGCAAAAACAAGACAATTAACCTTCTGATCACATCTTAATGCTTCCTTTGTTTTCTGCCCTGTTTCACCTGTCCTCGTAAAAACACCTCTTCTGTGCTCATCGTTCTCACTTCTTCTTCTTCTTCTTCTTCTTCTTCTTCTGCTTCTTCTTCTGCTGCTGCTGCTCGGTCAGACCGTAGTCCTCAGGTTCCTCTGAGTCATAGCACTAGTTCAGCTTCTGGGACTCACCACTCCACAGAAGACCTCTGCTCTCGGCAGTCAAGCAGCCTTAGCCGTCTGCGTGAGTCTGAACACACACACATACACACACACACACACACACACACACACGCACACTCACACACACACGCACGCACACGCACGCGCACGCACACACACACACACACGCACACACACACGCACGCACACACACACACACACACACACACACACACACACACACACACACACACAAGCACTTTGTCCTCCACTGATACATCTCACCATCTGCAGCTCAGAGATAAACTCTCACTTCATTAACTTGTCTGCTTCATTCTGTGTTTTTAATCGACTAAAACAAGTGAACCTAAACTCCTGCATGAGATGCTGTGAGTGTTCTCAGAGGTTCTGGTCCTGTTGTGGTCCTGTTGTGTGACTCTACCTGGGGAAGAGATTATTATGTGTGTGGTTTGTTCGTGTTTCTCTTTGTTCCATTTCATTTGTTCCCAAATCTGCCTCGAGGAAGAAGAAAACAAAGGAAATGAGTCATTAAATTTAATCTCCCACAGAACCAAACTGGTGGAGTTCTGGCTTTTATAACCATTTCATTGGATACAATTTGCATCTTTACTCGGTTATTACTGAATAAAAACAACTTTCTTTCTTTTGTTAACCCTCCGGTGGCCTTTAGTGTTTTGTGGACCGTCAGATTTACGCGTGTGTTTCCTCCTCAGATCACGCCCAGAGCCGGAGCATGAACGACATCTCAGACACACCGAGCACCGACCAGGTAACTGTTACACCTTCAGCATGTGGGGTACCAGGTAACTGTTACACCTTCAGCATGTGGGGTACCAGGTAACTGTTACACCTTCAGCATGTGGGGTACCAGGTAACTGTTACACCTTCAGCATGTGGGGTACCAGGTAACTGTTACACCTTCAGCATGTGGGTCACAAAGCTAAACCCAGGTCTTATGTTCTGTATCTTTATCATCATCAAACCCCTCAAACAGACCCGTGTGCGTTTGTCTCTGAATACTTTCTGACCTTTACGAACACAAATACATCGTTTCATCAGTTTCAAGCTACTTTTTACCAACAAACAGGAGCCAATATAAGTTAGCTGGGGACTATTTTCAGCGGCGGATGAATCCACATTTGGTGCTCTAGTGAGTATTTGTATGTAGGATTGAGTCAAAATAAACTCCAGTGTTGTACATTGATGTTGATGATCTTCAAGAGGAAGAAGAGACACGTTATACTTGTAGGTGGATGTATATTTAATACCTTTACATGCACTCTATTTATTCTGAGGAGGAAAATAATCTAAGCTTGCCATGGAAACAGAACATTCCATTCGGATATTCAGAATTAGTCCTCATTCAGATTAATTAAAGGAATTTTCCGATTAAGACGTGTTGGATTTGCATTATTCAGGTTTTAGGAGAATTCCTTGGACATTAGGAATATGAAAGGAGGTTTTTACATCTTTCCTGTTGATGGCATCAGGGTGCATGATGGGTGCATGAAGGGAGCATGAAGGGAGCATGAAGGGTGCATGAAGGGAGCATGAAGGGAGCATGAAGGGTGCATGAAGGGTGCATGATGGGTGCATGAAGGGAGCATGAAGGGTGCATGAAGGGAGCATGAAGGGTGCATGAAGGGAGCATGAAGGGTGCATGAAGGGAGCATGAAGGGAGCATGAAGGGAGCATGAAGGGTGCATGAAGGGAGCATGAAGGGAGCATGAAGGGAGCATGAAGGGAGCATGAAGTGTGCATGATGGGAGCAGCGTCGGGGAAGGAGGGAACTTAAAGTAGTTTAAAGGCCGTAGGTCACGGGGTCATGGCTGCATGCACACGGGAATATTAGTGGAATGTTCATTTTCATCAGCCCTGTAAACAGCTGAGGAGGAATATTGAGGGGCAGAATATTTTGAGCTCTCTCTTTGGTTCCTGAGAAATGAAATCTGGATTTTAGAAACATTGTAGACACGTAATACAAACGTAACATGATGTTTGGTCAGTTAAAGGTCAGTCCACCCAAATCACACTCTGGACATATCGTCACCTCTTCATCCCGAGTGGTGAGCAGCTGTGCAGATGATATATAAATAAACATTTCTCCGAAACTTACATTTTCCATAACGCAGTTATAAATAAACCCCAAATCGTATCACAGACTTCCCTCCGTACATTTGTGATGTTGGGAGCCCGAGCTGAGACGACCCCGATGACATCACTATGACGTCATCGGGGTTGCTTTTTTAAACCAGAACCACAGAGGACATACAGGTGACCTGTTATGTGTAAAAAACTATATATATAAATATTTGTGTATTCAACACATGAGTTGTTGCACAGTCACGGTTATTGATTTGTTATCAGATAATCTCCTGTTGCCTGTGGGAGAATAACGTGTGTGTGTGTGTGTGTGTGTGTGTGTGTGAGATAATCCCTGTAATCTGGTACCTGCATGTGAGTGTTTGTGTGCAGATGTCTGAGCTTCTGTTTCTCTGAGCTATTTGTTTTTTTGTCGTTGGGGTAAATATCTCCACAAGAACTTCAAAAGAAAGCGAGGAATGAAGTCGTGCATGTGACGCTGAGAGCGGTTTCATTATTTGTTAAAAACCTACGGAGGAGCGGAGAGCTGCAGGACGGCTGCAGACGCAGCTCGCGTGGATTATTCCTAAATGATCTGATAGTACGAGAGGTCGAGATGTTGAGATGTTGAGAGGTCATACGAGTGGATTCTGAGAGCAGAGAGAGTGAGACAGGAGCTAAATTGACTCTGAAAGCAGCATTAACAGATTAGGAAGAGATTCTAGTTTAAGCACCCACCACTCCACTGCCTCGTGCTCCCTCTGTGAGGAGGAGGAGGAGGAGGAGGAGGAGGTGGGGGTGGTGCACCAAAAAGAGCTGCGACCCGGTGTTGTGAAGGTGTTCATGTCCCTGATGTCTCAGCCCCCTGACAGGCTGAAAACCAAACTGTAAGATGAATTCAAATTGAGGTCAAAAGTTTGTTTTTGATCCTTATGAGTCATTTAATATTAAATGTCAGGAAGGTGGTGTGTTGTCCTTCAGGTCTTTAGTAACCTCCTCATCGTAGTTAAGATCAGGCTCCACATTAATCAGACATGTAGACCTTTACATTGTAATTCATTCCCATGATCTATAGCGGAGCTAACCGCTAACCGCTAACGCCAGGAGGTTCCATTCAGTCAGATTATGGTGCGTTCAAGATCCAAACTGTAAATAAATCAATAGTTCCAGCTATATAGTTTTATCAGATTTTTTGGAGAAATTGAAGTTTGGATGAACTTGTCATTATCAATCTCGACAACGTAATCGTGTATCACAATATCTCGATATATGATTTCATCACGATACGATTCCACTGAAAGGGGATAAATTATTATTATTATTCATATTATTATTATTATTATCGCTACAATCCATCCACCAGATGTTGAGATACTTATGCATTAATTCATCCTCTGGGTACGCTGAATATTTGGATCAAATGTCACGACAAATCCATCTAATTGATCTCCGATCTGTTCCGTGACGAGTCGACTGCTAATGACCTGATGATCAGCAGCGCGTTATAATGCCGATTGATCGCGGCCCACATGGGCAGACAACATATATATATATATAGATTTATCTATATATAGATATATAGATATATATATAACACGCCTCAAACATCTCTCTCTGCTCTCAGCTGAAGAACAAGTTCATGAAGAAGATTCCTCGTGACGCCGAAGCTTCCAACGTCCTGATCGGTGAGGTGGACTTTCTGGACAAACCCTTCGTGTCCTTCGTGCGTTTGGCTCAGGCCACGACCCTGGGGGGCCTCACCGAGGTCCCCGTGCCCACCAGGTGAGTGTCTCTGATGGGGCCCCTTCACTCTCTGTGGAGTGTGGGACTACGTCTACATGCACCAAATATTCATCTTTTCTTTCTCCCTTATTCCCGAAAAATATAATATTCCTAAAAAGCTGTTTACATGGCTAATAAAAATAAATATTCCATTAATATTCCCGTTTGCATGCAGCCGTTCATATTCTGACATCATATACTCAACATCATCCATTCACTAGAAGAACTATGATACAATATCACGTTTATATGAAACATATCATAGAGAACGTCTCTACATCATCATTCACTAGAAGAACTAATCCAGAACATACAAACATAATGATGTTTACATGAGCCATATATTGTCATATTCTGAATAAAGGTGGCATATCAAGTCTCTGTGTTTTTGACCTGAAGCTTTTCTTCTGGCAGGTTTCTCTTCATCCTGCTGGGTCCACATGGCAAAACCAAGTCCTACAATGAGATCGGCAGAGCGATCGCTACGCTCATGGTGGACGACGTGAGTGACTGGCCCCGCCCCCCACTCCCCCGATGGTCCGAACTCACACACGCATGACATCTGATTTTTCATCTTCTTCACTTCCTGTCAGCTGTTCAGTGACGTCGCCTACAAAGCCAGGGACCGTGAAGACCTGATTGCGGGAGTGGATGAGTTTCTGGACGAGGTGATTGTCCTCCCACCAGGAGAATGGGACCCCAAAATACGCATCGAACCTCCCAAGAAGGTTCCATCGGCAGAAATGAGGCATGTACCACACTTAACCATATTTAAACTTGGAAAACTTATTTATTTTACCACTTGGGGGCAGCAGAAACAAGTTAGTTTCTTATTTCCTCATCCAGCAGAAGTACCTTCAATATTCTCTCTCTTTTAGCTCCGTTTGTGGTCCCCACCACCAAAAATATCTCTTTAGCTGCTAAATGCTCCACTAAGTTCACCAGCTGGTCTCTAGCTGTAGTTAGCTGCTGTTAGCTGCTGTTAGCTGTAGTTAGCTGTAGTTAGCTGCTGTTAGCTGCTGTTAGCTGTAGTTAGCTGTAGTTAGCTGCTGTTAGCTGCTGATAGCTGCTGTTAGCTGCTGATAGCTGCTGATAGCTGCTGTTAGCTGCTGTTAGCTGCTGATAGCTGCTGTTAGCTGCTGTTAGCTGCTGATAGCTGCTGTTAGCTGTAGTTAGCTGTAGTTAGCTGCTGTTTGCTGCTGTTTGCTGCTGTTAGCTGCTGTTAGCTGCTGAGCAGGTAGAGAACAGTTTCTCTTTACAGCCTTTTTCTGTCTCCGTGTTCACGGCAGGAAGTCGGTGCTGAACCTGAACGAGCTGGGTCAGATGAATGGCTCGGCCGGCGGGGCAGCTGGAGGAGAAGACGAGGAGTTTCCGGCTCCACATGAGCTCGGAGAGGAGCTGAAATTCACTGGCAGGTAAGAAAAGGACGATATCATATATCATATATTCTGTAACTGGCGATCAATCCTTTATTGTAATTAATTTCCATGCATGCCGTCCGGAGGTTCACTGGCAGGCATTTAATATAACATAATACAGAAAACTTAAATTTTTTGTAAATAGATTCATAAATAGTTTTGAATGGAAAAAATGGATAAACACATAGTTCTAGATAGATAAATAGTTCTCTGCATAAAATACCTTCAAACACACTCAGTATAGAATAATGTCTTATTAAGAGATATTTACATATCATGTTCATAATTTATAAATACATGCTTGACCTGGTCCGATAGGTTCGGAGGCGGGTTGTGGCTGGACATCAAGCGGAAGATCCCGTGGTTTTGCAGCGACATCTATGACGGCTTCCACATCCAGTCCATCTCCGCCGTGCTCTTCATCTACCTGGGCTGCATCACCAACGCCATCACCTTCGGAGGACTTCTGGGCGACGCCACCGACAATTACCAGGTCTTCACGACAGAAAACACTCTGCCGAGCCGGCGTCACATCTGACAGTTTGACATCAGGTTAACTGACGTCTCTCTTCCTGTTCGTCCCGTCTCTCATTCCAAAGGGCGTGATGGAGAGTTTCCTCGGCACCGCTCTCGCAGGGACGGTCTTTTGTGTCTTCGGCGGGCAGCCTCTCATCATCCTCAGCTCGACTGGACCCATTCTCATCTTTGAGAAACTGCTTTATGAATTCAGCAAGTAAGTAAAAAGAGATGTGAACAGTAAAAAAATAAGCAGATACAAGGTGGTGTGAGCACTTACATTCTCCGATGTGTATGGTTTCCTGCATTAAAATCTTCTCTGGAGCGACTCACATAACGTGTGGTTTGTTTTGTGTGTTTGGGAGAAATATCATTCTCCTGAAGCGTTGAGGGGGGGCGACTTCTCTGGTTGTATAGAAGTCAAAGCTTCATGTGTTAAAGCTGCATTCTCTCTCCTGTCCACCAGGGGGCGACTCCTCTGGTTGTATAGAAGTCAAAGCTTCATGTGTTAAAGCTGCATTCTCTCTCCTGTCCACCAGGGGGCGACTCCTCTGGTTGTATAGAAGTCAAAGCTTCATGTGTTAAAGCTGCATTCTCTCTCCTGACCACCAGGGGGCGACTCCTCTGGTTGTATAGAAGTCAAAGCTTCATGTGTTAAAGCTGCATTCTCTCTCCTGACCACCAGGGGGCGACTCCTCTGGTTGTATAGAAGTCAAAGCTTCATGTGTTAAAGCTGCATTCTCTCTCCTGACCACCAGGGGGCGACTCCTCTGGTTGTATAGAAGTCAAAGCTTCATGTGTTAAAGCTGCATTCTCTCCTGACCACCAGGGGGCGACTCCTCTGGTTGTATAGAAGTCTATAGAAAATGACTCTACTTCTCTCTTGATTTATTCCCTCAGTAAACATTGTAAACATGAGTTTATGTCTCAATCTCTAGTTTCAAGTCTTCTTCAATACAGCATGATGTTCATTTAGTAAATTATGGTCCATTTAGAGTCAAACAGACCATAAATCGTGATATTTGGACAATAATTGTGATATGAAAATGTCCTCTTCTCGTCAACAGGAGCAACGAGATAGACTACATGGAGCTGCGTCTGTGGATCGGCCTTCACTCGTGTCTCCAGTGCTTCGTGCTGGTCCTCTCGGACGCCAGCTACATCATCAAGTACATGACGCGCTTTACAGAGGAGGGCTTCTCCAGCCTCATCTCCTTCATATTCATCTCCGACGCCATTAAGAAGATGGTGGGTGACATTTAAAAGACGGGACCAAACTCCAGATGTTCAGAAGGACGCTTCACATAATTACCCCCCCCCCCCGGTTTGTCTTCACAGGTCGGAGCCTGGAAGTATTACCCAATCAACCGTGGCTTCAAGCCCGACTTCATCACCTCCTACAGGTGTGAATGCATCGCACCAGACCAGGGTGAGGCTTCAGACTTTTCCTTTTTTCTTTCCTTTACATCCTTTGTGTTATGAGTTTTCTCAGCTATGAAGTTCATAAATGTCCACTGGAACAACCGAAGGATTCGGTAAATGAAACATTTAGAGTCGGAGGTGACAAATGTTTGGTTTCTCTTTGAGAGTGAGATGAGAAGATGGATATCCATCTCACGTCTCAGGGATGCAAATGAAACATTAATGATCCATATTAACTGATCCAGATCCCTTTGTTGTTTTGTTATAGCAGCTGGTTGACAAGGATCCAGAATATTTATTATTTCAACCATCAAAAAAATATATATCGTCGACATGATTAGGAAACGAGTCAACTCTTTGATAAACATTGATACTGTGTGTTTTAATATCTGAACGTAATTAGTTGCAACTCTTTGGTCTTTACTCTGTTATGATGTGTGCATCTCGTCTGTTTCTGCCTCGCCTTTTGGATGCTGTCTGACAAAGTGAGTATTCACAGTAATATTATATTTGGCAATGACCTTTTGGGATCCATTGTAACGGCTGCACACTTTTCAGAGCCACAATTTCCAGAATATTTTGCGTAATATTCCTTTAACACCCAACATCTGATATTGAGCATTCCTTAATGTCCTTGATGACTTTGTTTTGTACTATTTCCTCCTCATATTTTCTGTAATGAATCCTGATTCATTCGTATCAAACGCTACACTGGGTTATTACCCATCATTCATTGTGGCGTCTCCCTCTTGTGCTCCTCAGCTTCTGCTCTGGGCTTCAATGTTTCAGCTCCGCTCGCAGACGATAACATGACTCTGCTGGTAAGTGACACGAGACGGAAACATCACCTTTCTGTCCTCTGTGTGGAGCTAAAAGACAGAAGTACCTGAGCTGCATCTCGGCATCTTAAACTGTGTTTGTTGTGATTCCACTAAACAATGACAGAAGCTTGACTTGACAGGAACTGGGCTCGTATTTATCAAGTGTCTCAGGGAATCAGCCCTAACTGGGCCAGAGATTGTCTTAGTTATTGTCTTAGTCCATTAAGTAACTCTCAATGAAAGCCAGGGGAGGAAGTAACTCTTAAAGCCAGGGGAGGAAGTAACTCTTAAAGCCAGGGGAGGAAGTAACTCTTAAAGCCAGGGGAGGAAGTAACTCTTAAAGCCAGGGGAGGAAGTATTTGGGGGGGGTTTTGGGGGGGGTGCTCTTAAAGCCAGTGGAGGAAGTAACTCTCAATGAAAGCCAGTAGAGGAAGTAACTCTCAATGAAAGCCTGTGGAGGAAGTAACTCTTAAAGCCTGTAGAGGAAGTAACTCTCAATGAAAGCCAGTAGAGGAAGTAACTCTCAATGAAAGCCAGTAGAGGAAGTAACTCTCAATGAAAGCCTGTGGAGGAAGTAACTCTTAAAGCCAGTAGAGGAAGTAACTCTCAATGAAAGCCTGTGGAGGAAGTAACTCTTAAAGCCAGTAGAGGAAGTAACTCTCAATGAAAGCCTGTGGAGGAAGTAACTCTTAAAGCCAGTAGAGGAAGTAACTCTCAATGAAAGCCTGTGGAGGAAGTAACTCTTAAAGCCAGTAGAGGAAGTAACTCTCAATGAAAGCCTGTGGAGGAAGTAACTCTTAAAGCCAGTAGAGGAAGTAACTCTCAATGAAAGCCTGTGGAGGAAGTAACTCTTAAAGCCAGTAGAGGAAGTAACTCTCAATGAAAGCCTGTGGAGGAAGTAACTCTTAAAGCCAGTAGAGGAAGTAACTCTCAATGAAAGCCTGTGGAGGAAGTAACTCTCAATGAAAGCCAGTAGAGGAAGTGACCCTTAATGAAAGCCAGTAGAGGAAGTAACTCTCAATGAAAGCCAGTAGAGGAAGTAACTCTCAATGAAAGCCAGTAGAGGAAGTAACTCTCAATGAAAGCCAGTAGAGGAAGTAACTCTCAATGAAAGCCAGTAGAGGAAGTAACTCTCAATGAAAGCATGTGGCGATTGAGATTCTTTGATTCTGAGATTCTCGTTAAATATGAACCCAGAGGTTGTTGTTCAGGAATCGGCGTCCCAGGTTTCTGTGTTTTTTCTTTTGTTATCTCGTGTCTTTTCTCTCTTTCGTTTCTACTCCTCCACTCCCGGTTTCCTCCCTTCTCTCACTTCCTCCCCTGTAGTTGAACTTGACAGGCCTGGACTGGAGTCAGCTGAGTAAGAAGGAGTGTGGGAAGTACGGCGGCATACTGGCGGGCAACGCCTGTAAGTACGTCCCCGACCTGGCGCTCATGTCCTTCATCCTCTTCTTCGGTACCTACTCCATGACCATCTCCCTCAAGAAGTTCAAGTTCAGCCGCTACTTCCCGACGAAGGTAAGACTCCTCCGAATACTTCCCATGATGCCTCATGATAGGCTCCTCACCCTGCAAGTCCCCCTGCATGTGAGACTCTGGTAATACGGTGGCATGTTTATTATTCAAGAAGGCTGGTGATGTTCTTTATTTTTCTTATTATCAAAAAAGACCAAACCAACAAATATTCATCGTTTTTTCTTCTAAACATATCGGTGTTGCGTTGCAGCTCATTTACATTAACACAGAAAAGATTACAAAAGAACAAAAAGGTGTGAAAAGTGCTTTACATGGTTCAACTAACACGTTACAATGTTGTTTGTTTGTTTAGATTGTTGTACTATTGTTTCTTTAGTTAATTTAATATTATTCAATTATTTTAATATATTGTGCATTTTTTATATTTAATATTGTTTTAGCAGTATCCATAAATGCTGCTGAAGCTAAACAAATGTCTCCATGGGGATTAATAAAGTAACTATCTATTTATCTATATCTCTACAATATTTCAGGACTGCAACGAGAAATAAGATGATAAAAAACAAAATCAGATAAAAACAACAAAAATAAAACTGAATACTTGTCAACAACACGCACCACAACATAAACAAACTACAGTCGTGCTTTGAGCTAAATGCTAATGCTAATGCTAGCTCACAGACACTCACATATATATATGTGTATGTGAGTGTTGGCTAATTAGCAGTAAATAAAAAGTCCTCAGTTCCACGTGTCACAATGTGTGTGTTCATTCAAAAGAGCAACAAATTAGTTAGTTAGTTTTATTGTAATAATATTTGCTAAAAACCTCAGTTTTCTTTTTTATGGGGTTTGTTGATGAACAGAATTTAGAAAACCACCAGCTTGTTCCTTCAAAGCTGCTGAATGTCTGCACGAAATATCAGCCCCCCCACCACCCCACCATAAACCTGTATATACCAGCATGTGCTCCTCCATGTGCTCCTCCATGTCCTCCTCCATGTGCTCCTCCATGTCCTCCTCCATGTCCTCCTCCATGTGCTCCTCCATGTCCTCCTCCATGTGCTCCTCCATGTCCTCCTCCATGTCTGTGCTCCTCCATGTGCTCCTCCATGTCCTCCTCCATGTGCTCCTCCATGTTCTCCTCCATGTTCTCCTCTGCTCTCCCTGAATGCTCCAGCTCCGGTCCCTGGTCAGTGACTTTGCCATCATCTTCTCCATCCTGGTCTTCTGTGGACTGGACCTCCTGATGGGGCTGGACACCCCCAAGCTGCACGTTCCCACTGAGATCAAGGTCCACTGGTCCTTCAAAGCTTCTTCTACCTTCCCAAACGTTATTCATGACCTGACTCGGATGAACTTCTTCGCAGATGATGTGTTTTTATGTATTTCTAATCAGTTTGATTCATAAATGATTTATCTGAATAACATCTCTTTGTTTCCTATCTTCACTTCCTCTTGTCCTTCCTCTTGTCCTTCCTCTTGTCCTTCCTCTTGTCCTTCCTCTTGTCCTTCTTCTTGTTGTCCCCCTCCTGTCCCCGTGCTACTCGTCTCCGTCCTCCCTTTGTCTCAGCTGAGGAAGCTAATCAGTGATTTTTCCATCTTCATGTCCATCATGACCTTTGTGTGTCTGGACATGCTGATTGGCTTAGACACTCCCAAACTAATCGTTCCCACCGAGTTCAAGGTATTTGATTCTTCTCTCTGATGTTTGTGTGTGATTGTCTTCTGCATGAGGAGCTGATATATATATATATATATATATATATATATATATATATATATATATATGTGTATATATATAT
>JACSYO010000168.1:0-11965 GCA_016806645.1 Ophiodon elongatus | reverse complement strand
TATGCTCTTAAAATAAGTTTCGGCAAGGAAGAGGCCAAAAGTGGATTTTGTTGCAAAATACACACTGTACTTGATATTCCTCTATAAAGTCTCTCAGAACAGCAGACTATCAAGTTTCATGTTATGTACATGAATATATGATGTTTCCATCACTTTTTTGCCATACAGCTGCGTTTTCAGTTTTTATGGTCTTAAAATGCGTTTCAGCCTGCGAACAGTCCAAAAGTGGATTTTGTTGCAAAATACACACTGTACTTGATATTCCTCTATAAAGTCTCTCAGAACAGTACACTATCAAGTTCCATGTTATGTTCATGAATATATGATGTTTCCATCACTTTTTTGCCATACAGCTGCATTTTCAGTTTTTATGGTCTTAAAAGGCTTTTCAGCCTGCGAATAGGCCAAAAGTGGATTTTGTTGCAAAATACACACTGTACTTGATATTCCTCTATAAATTCTCTCAGAACAGCAGACTTTCAAGTTTCATGTTATGTACATGAATATATGATGTTTCCATCACTTTTTTGCCATCCAGTTGCATTTTCAGTTTTTATGGTCTTAAAAGGCTTTTCAGCCTGCGAACAGTCCAAAAGTGGATTTTGTTGCAAAATACACACTTTACTTGATATTCCTCTATAAAGTCTCTCAGAACAGTACACTATCAAGTTCCATGTTATGTACATGAATATATGATGTTTCGATCACTTTTTTGCCATACAGCTGCATTTTCAGTTTTTATGGTCTTAAAAGGCTTTTCAGCCTGCGAACAGTCCAAAAGTGGATTTTGTTGCAAAATACACACTGTACTTGATATTCCTCTATAAAGTCTCTCAGAACAGTACACTATCAAGTTCCATGTTATGTACATGAATATATGATGTTTCCATTACTTTTCTGCCTTTCAAATGCATTTTCAGTTTTTATGGTCTTAAAATGCGTTTCAGCCTGCGAATAGGCCAAAAGTGAATTTTGTTGCAAAATACACACTGTACTTGATATTCCTCTATAAAGTCTCTCAGAACAGTACACTATCAAGTTCCATGTTATGTACATGAATATATGATGTTTCCATTACTTTTCTGCCTTTCATCTGCATTTTCAATTTTTATGGTCTTAAAAGGCTTTTCAGCCTGCGAACAGTCCAAAAGTGGATTTTGTTGCAAAATACACACTGTACTTGATATTCCTCTATAAAGTCTCTCAGAACAGTACACTATCAAGTTCCATGTTATGTTCATGAATATATGATGTTTCCATCACTTTTTTGCCATACAGATGCATTTTCAGTTTTTATGGTCTTAAAAGGCTTTTCAGCCTGCGAATGGGCCAAAAGTGGATTTTGTTGCAAAATACACACTGTACTTGATATTCCTCTATAAAGTCTCTCAGAACAGTACACTATCAAGTTCCATGTTATGTACATGAATATATGATGTTTCCATTACTTTTCTGCCTTTCATCTGCATTTTCAGTTTTTATGGTCTTAAAAGGCTTTTCAGCCTGCGAATGGGCCAAAAGTGGATTTTGTTGCAAAATACACACTGTACTTGATATTCCTCTATAAAGTCTCTCAGAACAGCAGACTTTCAAGTTTCATGTTATGTACATGAATATATGATGTTTCCATCACTCTTTTGCCATCCAGTTGCATTTTCAGTTTTTATGGTCTTAAAAGGCTTTTCAGCCTGCGAACAGTCCAAAAGTGGATTTTGTTGCAAAATACACACTGTACTTGATATTCCTCTATAAAGTCACTCAGAACAGTACACTATCAAGTTCCATGTTATGTACATGAATATATGATGTTTCCATCACTTTTTTGCCATACAGCTGCATTTTCAGTTTTTATGGTCTTAAAAGGCTTTTCAGCCTGTGAACAGTCCAAAAGTGGATTTTGTTGCAAAATACACACTGTACTTGATATTCCTCTATAAAGTCTCTCAGAACAGTACACTATCGTTCCATGTTATGTTCATGAATATATGTTTCCATCACTTTTTAGCCATACAGATGCATTTTCAGTTTTTATGGTCTTAAAAGGCTTTCAGCCTGCGAATGGGCCAAAGTGGATTTTGTTAAAAATACACACTGTACTTGATATTCTCTATAAAGTCTCTCAGAACAGTACACTATCAAGTTCCATGTACATGAATATTGTTTCCATTACTTTTCTGCCTTTCATCTGCATTTTCAGTTTTTATGGTCTTAAAATGCGTTTCAGCTATGAATGGAAAAGTGGATTTTGTTGCAAAATACACACTGTATTATATTCTCTATAAAGTCTCAGAACAGCAGACTTTCGTTTCATGTTATGTACATGAATATATGATGTTTCCATCATTTTCTGCCATCCAGTTGCATTTTCAGTTTTATGGTCTTAAAGGCTTTTCAAGCCTGCGAACAGTCCAAAAGTGGATTTTGTTGCAAAATACACAGTTTACTTGATATTCCTCTATAAAGTCTCTCAGAACAGTACACTATCAAGTCCCATGTTATGTACATGAATATATGATGTTTCCATCACTTTTTTGCCATACAGCTGCATTTTCAGTTTTTATGGTCTTAAAAGGCTTTTCAGCCTGCGAACAGTCCAAAAGTGGATGTTGTTGCAAAATACACACTGTACTTGATATTACTCTATAAAGTCTCTCAGAACAGTACACTATCAAGTTCCATGTTATGTTCATGAATATATGATGTTTCCATCACTTTTTTGCCATACAGCTGCATTTTCAGTTTTTATGGTCTTAAAAGTCTTTTCAGCCTGCGAAAGGGCCAAAAGTGGATTTTGTTGCAAAATACACACTGTACTTGATATTCCTCTATAAAGTCTCTCAGAACAGTACACTATGAAGTTCCATGTTATGTACATGAATATATGATGTTTCCATCACTTTTTTGCCATACAGCTGCATTTTCAGTTTTTATGGTCTTAAAAGGCTTTTCAGCCTGCGAACAGTCCAAAAGTGGATTTTGTTGCAAAATACACACTGTACTTGATATTCCTCTATAAAGTCTCCCAGAAATGCAGACGGTCAAGGTTCATGTTATATTCATGAATAAATGATGTTTCCATTACTTTTCTGCCTTTCATCTGCATTTTCAGTTTTTATGGTCTTAAAATGCGTTTCAGCCTGCCAACAGGCCAAAAGTGGATTTTGTTGCAAAATACACAGTTTACTTGATATTCCTCTATAAAGTCTCCCAGAAAAGCAGACTATCAAGTTTCATGTTATGTACATGAATATATGATGTTTCCATCACTTTTTGGCCATACAGCTGAATTTTCAGTTTTTATGGTCTTAAAAAGCTTTTCAGCCTGCGAACAGTCCAAAAGTGGATTTTGTTGCAAAATACACACTGTACTTGATATTCCTCTATAAAGTCTCTCAGAACAGTACACTATCAAGTTCCATGTTATGTACATGAATATATGATGTTTCCATCACTTTTTTGCCATACACCTGCATTTTCAGTTTTTATGGTCTTAAAATGCGTTTCAGCCTGCGAATAGGCCAAAAGTGGATTTTGTTGCAAAATACACACTGTACTTGATATTCCTCTATGAAGTCTCTCAGAACAGCAGACTATCAAGTTTCATGTTATGTACATGAATATATGATGTTTCCATCACTTTTTTGCCATAGAGCTGCATTTTCAGTTTTTATGGTCTTAAAAGGCTTTTCAGCCTGCGAACAGTCCAAAAGTGGATTTTGTTGCAAAACACACAGTTTACTTGATTTTCCTATATAAAGTCTACCAGAACAGAAGATTTTCAAGGTTAATATTATATTCATGAATAAATAATGTTCTAATCACTTTTCTGCCTTAAAGCTGCATTTTCAGTATTCATGGTCTGAAAAAAACCTTTCGGCTGGGTCGATGCCAAAAGTGGATTTTGTTGCAAAATACACAGTTTACTTGATTTTCCTCTATAAAGTCTCCCAGAACAGCAGACTTTCAAGGTTCATGTTATATTCATGAATACTTGATGTTCTAATCACTTTTCTGCCTTAAAGCTGCATTTTCAGTATTTATGGTCTGAAAAGACGTTTCGGCTGGGTCGAGGCCAAAAGTGGATTTTGTTGAAAAATACACGTTTACTTTATTTTCCTCAATAAAGTTTCCCAGAAAAGCAGACTTTCAAGATTCATGTTAATTTCATGAATACATGATGTTCAAGTCACTTTTCTGACTTAAAGCTGCATTTTCAGTATTTATGGCCTGAAAAGATGTTTCAGGCTGGGAAGAGGCCAAAAGTGGAATTTGTTGAAAAATACACAGTTTACTTGATTTTCATCAATACACTGTCGCAGAGCAGCAGACTCTCAATTTTCATGTTAATTTCATGAATACATGATGTTCTCATAATTTTTCTTCCTTCAGGCTGCATTTCCACGTTGTATGCTCTTAAAATACGTTTCGGCAGGGAAGAGGCCAAAAGTGGATTTTGCTGAAAAATACACAGTTTACTTGATTTTCCTCTGTAAAGTCTCCCAGAACAGCAGACTTTCAAGATTCATGTTATATTCATGACTACATAATGTTCTCATCACTTTTCTGCCTTAAAGCTGCATTTTCAGTATTTATGGTCTGAAAAGACATTTCGGCTGGGTAGAGGCCAAAAGTGGATTTTGTTGCAAAATACACAGTTTACTTGATTTTCCTCTATAAAGTCTCCCAGAACAGCAGACTTTCAAGGTTCATGTTATATTCATGAATAATTAATGTTATCATCACTTTTCTGCCTTAAAGCCGCATTTTCAGTATTTATGGTCTGAAAAGACATTTCGGCTGGTTAGAGGCCAAAAGTGGATTTTGTTGCAAAATACACAGTTTACTTGATTTCCCTCTATAAAGTCTCCCAGAAAAGAAGATTTTCAAGGTTCATGTTATATTAATGAATACATGATGTTCTCATCACTTTTCTGCCTTCAGGCTGCATTTCCACGTTGTATGCTCTTAAAATATTTTTCTGTCTGGGAAGTTGCCAAAAGTGGATTTTGTTGAAAAATACACAATTTACTTGATTTTCCTCAAAGAATTGTCCGAGAACAGCAAACTCTCAAGTTTCATGTTAATTTCATGAATACATGATGTTCTCATCATTTTTCTGCCTTAAAGCTGCATTTCCATGTTGTGTGCTCTTAAAAGACGTTTCGGCTGGGGGCCAAAAGTGGATTTTGTTGAAAAATACACAATTTACTTGATTTTCCTCAAAGAATTGTCCGAGTACAGCAAACTCTCAAGTTTCATGTTAATTTCATGAATACATGATGTTCTCATCACTTTTCTGACTTAAAGCTGCATTTTCAGTATTTATGGCCTGAAAAGATGTTTCAGGCTGGGAAGTGGCCAAAAGTGGATTTTGTTGCAAAACACACAGTTTACTTGATTTTCCTCTATAAAGTCTACCAGAACAGAAGATTTTCAAGGTTAATATTATATTCATGAATAAATAATGTTCTAATCACTTTTCTGCCTTAAAGCTGCATTTTCAGTATTCATGGTCTGAAAAAAACCTTTCGGCTGGGTCGATGCCAAAAGTGGATTTTGTTGCAAAATACACAGTTTACTTGATTTTCCTCTATAAAGTCTCCCAGAACAGCAGACTTTCAAGGTTCATATTATATTCATAAATACTTGATGTTCTAATCACTTTTCTGCCTTAAAGCTGCATTTTCAGTATTTATGGTCTGAAAAGACGTTTCGGCTGGGTCGAGGCCAAAAGTGGATTTTGCTGAAAAATACACTTTACTTTATTTTCCTCAAAAGAATTTCCCAGAAAAGCAAACTTTCAAAATTTCATGTTAATTTCATGAATACATGATGTTCAAGTCACTTTTCTGACTTAAAGCTGCATTTGCAGTATTTATGGTCTGAAAAGATCTTTCAGGCTGGTTAGAGGCCAAAAGTGGAATTTGTTGAAAAATACACAGTTTACTTGATTTTCATCAATACACTGTCGCAGAGCAGCAGACTCTCAAGTTTCATGTTAATTTCATGAATACATGATGTTCTCATAATTCTTCTTCCTTCAGGCTGCATTTCCACGTTGTATGCTCTTAAAATACGTTTCGGCAGGGAAGAGGCCAAAAGTGGATTTTGCTGAAAAATACACAGTTTACTTGATTTTCCTCTGTAAAGTCTCCCAGAACAGCAGACTTTCAAGATTCATGTTATATTCATGACTACATAATGTTCTCATCACTTTTCTGCCTTAAAGCTGCATTTTCAGTATTTATGGTCTGAAAAGACATTTCGGCTGGGTAGAGGCCAAAAGTGGATTTTGTTGCAAAATACACAGTTTACTTGATTTTCCTCTATAAAGTCTCCCAGAACAGCAGACTTTCAAGGTTCATGTTATATTCATGAATAATTAATGTTATCATCACTTTTCTGCCTTAAAGCCGCATTTTCAGTATTTATGGTCTGAAAAGACATTTCGGCTGGTTAGAGGCCAAAAGTGGATTTTGTTGCAAAATACACAGTTTACTTGATTTCCCTCTATAAAGTCTCCCAGAACAGAAGATTTTCAAGGTTCATGTTATATTAATGAATACATGATGTTCTCATCACTTTTCTGCCTTCAGGCTGCATTTCCACGTTGTATGCTCTTAAAATATTTTTCTGTCTGGGAAGTTGCCAAAAGTGGATTTTGTTGAAAAATACACAATTTACTTGATTTTCCTCAAAGAATTGTCCGAGAACAGCAAACTCTCAAGTTTCATGTTAATTTCATGAATACATGATGTTCTCATCATTTTTCTGCCTTAAAGCTGCATTTCCACGTTGTGTGCTCTTAAAAGACGTTTCGGCTGGGAAGAGGCCAAAAGTGGATTTTGTTGAAAAATACACAATTTACTTGATTTTCCTCAAAGAATTGTCCGAGTACAGCAAACTATCAAGTTTCATGTTAATTTCATGAATACATGATGTTCTCATCACTTTTCTGACTTAAAGCTGCATTTTCAGTATTTATGGCCTGAAAAGACATTTCAGGCTGGGAAGTGGCCAAAAGTGGATTTTGTTGCAAAATACACAGTTTACTTGATTTTCCTCTATAAAGTCTCCCAGAACAGCAGACTTTCAAGGTTCATGTTATATTCATAAATACATGATGTTCTAATCACTTTTCTGCCTTAAAGCTGCATTTTCAGTATTTATGGTCTGAAAAGACGTTTCGGCTGGGTCGAGGCCAAAAGTGGATTTTCCTGAAAAATACACAGTTTACTTGATTTTCCACTATAAAGTCTCCCAGAACAGCAGACTTTCAAGGTTCATGTTATATTCATGAATACAGAATGTTCTCATCACTTTTCTGCCTTAAAGGTGCATTTTCAGTATTTATGGTCTGAAAAGACATTTCGGCTGGGTAGAGGCCAAAAGTGGATTTTGTTGCAAAATACACAGTTTACTTGATTTCCCTCTATAAAGTCTCCCAGAACAGAAGACTTTCAAGGTTCATATTATATTCATAAATACTTGATGTTCTAATCACTTTTCTGCCTTAAAGCTGCATTTTCAGTATTTATGGTCTGAAAAGACGTTTCGGCTGGGTCGAGGCCAAAAGTGGATTTTGCTGAAAAATACACTTTACTTTATTTTCCTCAAAAGAATTTCCCAGAAAAGCAAACTTTCAAAATTTCATGTTAATTTCATGAATACATGATGTTCAAGTCACTTTTCTGACTTAAAGCTGCATTTGCAGTATTTATGGTCTGAAAAGATCTTTCAGGCTGGTTAGAGGCCAAAAGTGGAATTTGTTGAAAAATACACAGTTTACTTGATTTTCATCAATACACTGTCGCAGAGCAGCAGACTCTCAAGTTTCATGTTAATTTCATGAATACATGATGTTCTCATAATTCTTCTTCCTTCAGGCTGCATTTCCACGTTGTATGCTCTTAAAATACGTTTCGGCAGGGAAGAGGCCAAAAGTGGATTTTGCTGAAAAATACACAGTTTACTTGATTTTCCTCTGTAAAGTCTCCCAGAACAGCAGACTTTCAAGATTCATGTTATATTCATGACTACATAATGTTCTCATCACTTTTCTGCCTTAAAGCTGCATTTTCAGTATTTATGGTCTGAAAAGACATTTCGGCTGGGTAGAGGCCAAAAGTGGATTTTGTTGCAAAATACACAGTTTACTTGATTTTCCTCTATAAAGTCTCCCAGAACAGCAGACTTTCAAGGTTCATGTTATATTCATGAATAATTAATGTTATCATCACTTTTCTGCCTTAAAGCCGCATTTTCAGTATTTATGGTCTGAAAAGACATTTCGGCTGGTTAGAGGCCAAAAGTGGATTTTGTTGCAAAATACACAGTTTACTTGATTTCCCTCTATAAAGTCTCCCAGAAAAGAAGATTTTCAAGGTTCATGTTATATTAATGAATACATGATGTTCTCATCACTTTTCTGCCTTCAGGCTGCATTTCCACATTGTATGCTCTTAAAATATTTTTCTGTCTGGGAAGTTGCCAAAAGTGGATTTTGTTGAAAAATACACAATTTACTTGATTTTCCTCAAAGAATTGTCCGAGAACAGCAAACTCTCAAGTTTCATGTTAATTTCATGAATACATGATGTTCTCATAATTTTTCTGCCTTAAAGCTGCATTTCCACGTTGTGTGCTCTTAAAAGACGTTTCGGCTGGGAAGAGGCCAAAAGTGGATTTTGTTGAAAAATACACAATTTACTTGATTTTCCTCAAAGAATTGTCCGAGTACAGCAAACTCTCAAGTTTCATGTTAATTTCATGAATACATGATGTTCTCATCACTTTTCTGACTTAAAGCTGCATTTTCAGTATTTATGGCCTGAAAAGATGTTTCAGGCTGGGAAGTGGCCAAAAGTGGATTTTGTTGCAAAATACACAGTTTACTTGATTTTCCTCTATAAAGTCTTCCAGAACAGCAGACTTTCAAGGTTCATGTTATATTCATAAATACATGATGTTCTAATCACTTTTCTGCCTTAAAGCTGCATTTTCAGTATTTATGGTCTGAAAAGACATTTCGGCTGGGTAGAGGCCAAAAGTGGATTTTGTTGCAAAATACACAGTTTACTTGATTTCCCTCTATAAAGTCTCCCAGAACAGAAGATTTTCAAGGTTCATGTTATATTCATGAATACATGATGTTCTCATCACTTTTCTGACTTAAAGGTGCATTTTCAGTATTTATTGTCTGAAAAGACGTTTCTTCTGTTTCGAGGCCAAAAGTGGATTTTGTTGCAAAATACACAGTTTACTTGATTTTCCTCTATAAAGTCTCCCAGAACAGCCGACTTTCAAGGTTCATGTTATATTCATGAATACATAATGTTATCATCACTTTTCTGCCTTAAAGTCGCATTTTCAGTATTTATGGTCTGAAAAGACATTTCGGCTGGGAAGAGGCCAAAAGTGGATTTTGTTTCAAAATACACAGTTTACTTGATTTTCCTCTATAAAGTCTCCCAGAACAGCAGACTTTCAAGGTTCATGTTATAGTCATAAATACATGATGTTCTAATCACTTTTCTGCCTTAAAGCTGCATTTTCAGTATTTATGGTCTGAAAAGACGTTTCGGCTGGGTCGAGGCCAAAAGTGGATTTTGCTGAAAAATACACTTTACTTTATTTTCCTCAAAAGAATTTCCCAGAAAAGCAAACTTTCAAAATTTTATGTTAATTTCATGAATACATGATGTTCTCATAATTTTTCTGCCTTCAGGCTGCATTTCCACATTGTATGCTCTTAAAATACGTTTCGGCAGGGAAGAGGCCAAAAGTGGATTTTGCTGAAAAATACAGTTTACTTGATTTTCCTCTATAAAGTCTACCAGAACAGAAGATTTTCAAGGTTAATGTTATATTCATGAATACATGATGTTCTAATCACTCTTCTGCCTTAAAGCTGCATTTTCAGTATTTATGGTCTGAAAAGACGTTTCTGCTGGGTCGAGGCCAAAAGTGGATTTTGCTGAAAAATACATAGTTTACTTGATTTTCCTCTATAAAGTCTCCCAGAACAGCAGACTTTCAAGGTTCATGTTATATTCATGAATACATGATGTTCTAATCACTTTTCTGCCTTAAAACTGCATTTTCAGTATTTATTGTCTGAAAAGACGTTTCGGCTGGGAAGAGGCCAAAAGTGGATTTTGTTGAAAAATACACAGTTTACTTGATTTTCTTCAAAACATTGTCCCAGAACAGCAGACTTTCAAGTTTCAAGTTAATTTCATGAGTACATGATGTTCTCATCACTTTTCTGCCTTAAAGCATCATTTCCACGTTGTATGCTCTTAAAAGACGTTTCGGCTGGCATGAGGCCAAAAGTGGATTTTGTTGAAAAATACACAGTTTACTTGATTTTCCTCAAAACATTGTCCCAGAACAGCAGACTCTCAAGTTTCAAGTTAATTTCATGAATACATGATGTTCTCATCAGTTTTCTGCCTTAAAGCTGCATTTTCAGTATTCATGGTCTGAAAAGACCTTTCGGCTGGGTCGAGGCCAAAAGTGGATTTTACTGAAAAATACACAGTTTACAAGATTTTCCTCTATAAAGTCTCCTAGAACAGCAGACTTTCAAGGTTCATGTTATATTCATGAATACATAATGTTCTCATCACTTTTCTGCCTTAAAGCTGCATTTTTAGTATTTATGGTCTGAAAAGACATTACGGCTGGTTAGAGGCCAAAAGTGGATTTTGTTGCAAAATACACAGTTTACTTGATTTTCCTCTATAAAGTCTCCCAGAACAGCAGACTTTCAAGGTTCATGTTATATTCATGAATACATGATGTTCTAATCACTTTTCTGCCTTAAAGCTGCATTTTCAGTATTTATGGTCTGAAAAGACATTTCGGCTGGGAAGAGGCCAAAAGTGGATTTTGTTGCAAATTACACAGTTTACTTGATTTTTCTCTATAAAGTCTCCCAGAACAGCAGACTTTCAAGGTTCATGTTATATTCATGAATACATGATGTTCTCATCATTTTTCTGACTTAAAGGTGCATTTTCAGTATTTATGGTCTGAAAAGACGTTTTTTCTGTTTCGAGGCCAAAAGTGGATTTTGTTGAAAAATATACAGTTCACTGGATTTTCCTCAATGCATTGTCTAAGAAGAGCAGACTCTCAAGTTTCATGTTAATTTCATGAATACATGATGTTCTCATCACTTTTCTGACTTAAATCTGCATTTTCAGTATTTCTGGCCTGAAAAGATCTTTCAGGCTGGGAAGAGGCCAAAAGTGGAATTTGTTGAAAAATACACAGTTTACTTGATTTTCATCAATACACTGTCGCAGAGCAGCAGACTCTCAATTTTCATGTTAATTTCATGAATACATGATGTTCTCATAATTTTTCTGCCTTCAGGCTGCATTTCCACGTTGTATGCTCTTAAAATACGTTTCGGCAGGGAAGAGGCCAAAAGTGGATTTTGCTGAAAAATACACAGTTTACTTGATTTTCCTCTGTAAAGTCTCCCAGAACAGCAGACTTTCAAGATTCATGTTATATTCATGACTACATAATGTTCTCATCACTTTTCTGCCTTAAAGCTGCATTTTCAGTATTTATGGTCTGAAAAGACATTTCGGCTGGTTAGAGGCCAAAAGTGGATTTTGTTGCAAAATACACAGTTTACTTGATTTTCCTCAAAAGAATTTCCCAGAAAAGCAAACTTTCAAAATTTCATGTTAATTTCATGAATACATGATGTTCTCGTCACTTTTCTGACTTAAAGCTGCATTTGCAGTATTTATGGTCTGAAAAGATCTTTCAGGCTGGTTAGAGGCCAAAAGTGGAATTTGTTGAAAAATACACAGTTTACTTGATTTTCATCAATACACTGTCGCAGAGCAGCAGACTCTCAAGTTTCATGTTAATTTCATGAATACATGATGTTCTCATCACTTTTCTGACTTAAAGCTGCATTTTCAGTATTTATGGCCTGAAA
>JACSYO010000167.1:27500-145706 GCA_016806645.1 Ophiodon elongatus | reverse complement strand
TGTTTCCATCGTGTTTCCAGCATGTTTCCATCGTGTTTCCATCATGTTTACATCGTGTTTCCATCTTGTTTCCATCGTGTTTCCATTTTGTTTCCACCGTATTTCCAGCGTGTTTCTATCGTGTTTCCATCGTGTTTCCATCTTGTTTCCATCGTGTTTCCATTTTGTTTCCATCGTGTTTCCATCTTGTTTCCATCTTGTTTCCATCGTGTTTCCATCTTGTTTCCATCGTGTTTCCATCTTGTTTCCATCTTGTTTCGATCTCGTTTCCATCTCATTTCCAATGTGTTTCTATTGTGTTTCTATTTTGTTTCCATCGTGTTTCCATCTTGTTTCCATCGTGTTTCCATCTTGTTTCCATCTTGTTTCCATACAGCATGTTTCCATCGTGTTTCCATCGTGTTTCCATCTCGTTTCCATTGTGTTTCCATCATGTTTCCATCTTGTTTCCAGCGTGTTTCCATCTTGTTTCCATCTTGTTTCCATCGTGTTTCCATCGTGTTTCCAATGTGTTTCCATCTCGTTTCCATTGTGTTTCCATCGTGTTTCCATCTCGTTTCCAGCATGTTTCCATCGTGTTTCCATCATGTTTACATCGTGTTTTCATCTTGTTTCCATTGTGTTTCCATCTCGTTTCCATCGTGTTTCCATTGTGTTTCCATCATGTTTACATCGTGTTTCCATCTTGTTTCCATCGTGTTTCCATCTTGTTTCCATCGTGTTTCCATTTTGTTTCCACCGTATTTCCAGCGTGTTTCTATCGTGTTTCCATTGTGTTTCCATTTTGTTTCCATCTTGTTTCCATCGTGTTTCCATTTTGTTTCTATCGTGTTTCCATCTTGTTTCCATCGTGTTTCCATCGTGTTTCCATCTTCTTTCCATCTTGTTTCCATCGTGTTTCCATCTTGTTTCCATCTTGTTTCCATCGTGTTTCCATCTTGTTTCCATCTTTTTTCCATCTTGTTTCTAACGTGTTTCCATCGTGTTTCCATCTTCTTTCCATTGTGTTTCCATCTTGTTTCCATCTTGTGTCCATTGTATTTCCAGCTTGTTTCTTTGGTGTTTCCATTTTTTTTCCATCGTGTTTCCATCTTGTTTCCATCTTGTTTCCATCGTGTTTCCATCTTGTTTCCATCTTTTTTACATCGTATTTCCAGCGTGTTTCCATCGTGTTTCCATCTTGTTTCCATCTTGTTTCCATTGTATTTCCAGCGTGTTTCTATCGTGTTTCCATCGTGTTTCCATCTTGTTTCCATCTCGTTTCCATCTCATTTCCAATGTGTTTCCATCGTGTTTCCATTTTGTTTCCATCGTGTTTCCATCTTGTTTCCATCTTGTTTCCAGCATGTTTCCATCGGGTTTCCATCATGTTTACATTGTGTTTCCATCTTGTTTCCATCGTGTTTCCATTTTGTTTCCATCGTGTTTCCATCTTGTTTCCATCTTGTTTCCATCGTGTTTCCATCTTGTTTCCATCGTGTTTCCATCTTGTTTCCATCTTGTTTCCATCTTGTTTCCATCTTTTCCACGTGTTTCCATCGTGTTTCCATCTTGTTTCCATCGTGTTTCCATCTTGTTTCCATCTTGTTTCCATCTTGTTTCCATCGTGTTTCCATCTTGTTTCCATCGTGTTTCCATCTTGTTTCCATCTTGTTTCATCTGTTTCCATCTCATTTCCAATGTGTTTCCATCGTGTTTCTATCTTGTTTCCATCTTGTTTCCATCTTGTTTCCATCTTGTTTCATCGTGTTTCCATCTTTTTCCATCGTGTTTCCATCTTGTTTCCATCTTGTTTCCATCAGCATGTTTCCATTTCCATCTTGTTTCCATCTCGTTTCCATTGTGTTTCCATCGTGTTTCCATCTTGTTTAGCTTGTTTCCATCCAGTTTCCATCTGTTTCCATCGTGTTTCCATCGTGTTTCCATTGTGTTTCCATCTCGTTTCCATTGTGTTTCCATCGTGTTTCCATCTTGTTTCCATCATGTTTCCAGCGTGTTTCTATCGTGTTTCCATCGTGTTTCCATCTGTTTCCATCGTGTTTCCATCTTGTTTCCATCGTGTTTCCATCTTGTTTCATCGTGTTTCCATCTTGTTTCCATCTTGTTTCCATCGTGTTTCCATCTTGTTTCCATCTTGTTTCCATCGTGTTTCCATCTTGTTTCCATCGTGTTTCCATTGTGTTTCCATCGTGTTTCCATCGTGTTTCCATCGTGTTTCCATCTTGTTTCCATCTTGTTTCCATCTGTTTCCATTTTGTTTCCATCGTGTTTCCATCATGTTTCCATCGTGTTTCCATCATGTTTCCATCGTGTTTCCACCATCTTTTCATCGTGTTTCATCTTGTTTCATCTTGTGTCCATCGTATTTCCAGCTTGTTTTTGTGTTTCCATTTCATCGTTTCCATCTTGTTTCATCTTGTTTCCATCGTGTTTCCATCTTGTCATCTTGTTTCCATCATTTCGTGTTTCCCCATCTTGTTTCCATCTGTTTCCATCGTTTTCCATCTTGTTTCCATCTGTTACGTGTTTCATCGTGTTTCCATCTTGTTCCATTATTCCGCCACCGTTTCCATCTTGTTTCCATCTTGTTTCCATCGTGTTTCCATCTTGTTTCCATCTTGTTTCCATCTTGTTTCTAACGTGTTTCCATCGTGTTTCCATCTTGTTTCCATCGTGTTTCCATCTTGTTTCCATCTTGTGTCCATTGTATTTCCAGCTTGTTTCTTTGGTGTTTCCATTTTGTTTCCATCGTGTTTCCATCTTGTTTCCATCTTGTTTCCATCGTGTTTCCATCTTGTTTCCATCTTGTTTCCATCGTATTTCCAGCGTGTTTCCATCGTGTTTCCATCTTGTTTCCATCTTGTTTCCATTGTATTCAGCGTGTTTCTATCGTGTCCATCGTGTTTCCATCTTGTTTCCATCTTGTTTCCATCATGTTTCCATCTTGTTTCCATCTTGTTTCCATCGTGTTTCCATTATGCTTCCATCTCGTTTCCATTGTGTTTCCATCGTGTTTCCATCATGTTTACATCGTGTTTCCATCTTGTTTCCATTGTGTTTCCATCTCGTTTACATCGTGTTTACATCGTGTTTCCATCTTGTTTCCAGCATGTTTACATCGTGTTTCCATCTTGTTTCCATCATGTTTACATCATGTTTCCATCTTGTTTCCATTGTGTTTCCATCTTGTTTCCATCGTGTTTCCATTGTGTTTCCATCATGTTTCCATCGTGTTTCCATCTTGTTTCCAGTGTGTTTCCATCTTGTTTCCATGTTGTTTACATCTCGTTTCCATTGTGTTTCCATCGTGTTTCCATCGTGTTTCCATCGTGTTTCCATCTTGTTTCCATTGTGTTTCCATCGTGTTTCCATCGTTTTCCATCTTGTTTCCATCTTTTTTCCAGCATGTTTCCATCGGGTTTCCATCATGTTTACATTGTGTTTCCATCTTGTTTCCATCGTGTTTCCATTTTGTTTACATCGTGTTTCCATCTTGTTTCCATCTTGTTTCCATCGTGTTTCCATCTTGTTTCCATCGTGTTTCCATCTTTTTTCTATCGTGTTTCCATCTTGTTTCCATCTTGTTTCCATCCAGCGTGTTTCCATCGTGTTTCCATCTTGTTTCCATCGTGTTTCCATCTTGTTTCCATCGTGTTTCCATCTTTTTTCTATCATGTTTCCATCTTGTTTCCATCTTGTTTCCATCCATCGTGTTTCCATCGTGTTTCCACTGTGTTTCCATCTTGTTTCCATCTTGTTTCCATCCAGCGTGTTTCCATCTTGTTTCCATCGTGTTTCCATCGTGTTTCCATTGTGTTTCCATCTCGTTTCCATTGTGTTTCCATCGTGTTTCCATCTTGTTTCCAGCATTTTTCCATCGTGTTTCCATTATGTTTACATCGTGTTTCCATCTTGTTTCCAGCATGTTTCCATCGTGTTTCCATTATGTTTACATCGTGTTTCCATCATGTTTCCATCGTGTTTCCATCTTGTTTCCATTGTGTTTCCATCTTGTTTCCATCGTGTTTCCATTGTGTTTCCATCATGTTTACATCGTGTTTCCATCGTGTTTCCATCTTGTTTCCATCTTGTTTCCATCGTGTTTCCATCTTGTTTCCATCTTGTGTCCATCATATTTCCAGCGTGTTTCTATCGTGTTTCCATCTTGTTTCCATCTTGTTTCCATCGTGTTTCCATCTTGTTTCCATCGTGTTTCCATCGTATTTCCAGCGTGTTTCTATCGTGTTTCCATTGTGTTTCCATCTTGTTTCCATCGTGTTTCCATCGTGTTTCCATCTTGTTTCCATCTTGTTTCCATCGTGTTTCCATCGTGTTTCCATTGTGTTTCCATCTTGTTTCCGTCGTGTTTCCATCGTGTTTCCATCTTGTTTCCATCGTGTTTCCATCTTGTTTCCATCTTGTTTCCATCGTGTTTCCATCGTGTTTCCATCTTGTTTCCATCTTGTGTCCATCGTATTTCCAGCGTGTTTCTATCGTGTTTCCATCTTGTTTCCATCTTGTTTCCATTGTGTTTCCATCTTGTTTCCATCGTGTTTCCATCTTGTTTCTATCGTGTTTCCATCTTGTTTCCATCTTGTTTCCATCGTGTTTCCATCGTGTTTCCATCTTGTTTCCATCTTGTGTCCATCGTATTTCCAGCGTGTTTCTATCGTGTTTCCATCGTGTTTCCATCTTGTTTCCATCTTGTTTCCATCGTGTTTCCATCTTGTTTCCATCTTGTTTCCATCTTGTTTCCGTCTTGTTTCCATCGTGCTTCCATCTTGTTTCCATCGTGTTTCCATTTTGTTTCTATCGTGTTTTCATCTTGTTTCCATCTTGTGTCCATCGTATTTCCAGCGTGTTTCCATCGTGTTTCCATCTTGTTTCCATCTTGTTTCCATCGTGTTTCCATCTTGTTTCCATTGTGTTTCCATCTTGTTTCCATCGTGTTTCGATCTTGTTTCCATCTTGTTTCCATCGTGTTTCCATCTTGTTTCCATCGTGTTTCCATCTTGTTTCCATCGTATTTCCATCGTGTTTCTATCGTGTTTCCATCTTGTTTCCATCTTGTTTCCATCGTGTTTCCATCTTGTTTCCATCTTGTTTCAGTGTTTCCATCTTGTTTCCATCGTGTTTCCATCTTGTTTCCGTCTTGTTACCATCGTGCCATCTTGTTTCCATCGTGTTTCCATTTTGTTTCTATCGTGTTTCCATCTTGTTTCCATCTTGTTTCCATCTTGTTTCCATCGTGTTTCCATCGTGTTTCCATCTTGTTTCCATCTTGTTTCCATCGTGTTTCCATCGTGTTTCCATTGTGTTCCATCTTGTTTCCGTCGTGTTTCCATCGTGTTTCCATCTTGTTTCCATCGTGTTTCCATCTTGTTTTTCCATCTTGTTTCCATCGTGTTTCCATCTTGTTTCCATCTTGTGTCCATCGTATTTCCAGCGTGTTTCTATCGTGTTTCCATCTTGTTTCCATCGTGTTTCCATCTTGTTTCCATCGTGTTTCCATCTTGTTTCTATCGTGTTTCCATTTTGTTTCCATCTTGTTTCCATCGTGTTTCCATCGTGTTTCCATCTTGTTTCCATCTTGTGTCCATCGTATTTCCAGCGTGTTTCTATCGTGTTTCCATCGTGTTTCCATCTTGTTTCCATCTTGTTTCCATCGTGTTTTCATCTTGTTTCCATCTTGTTTCCATCGTGCTTCCATCTTGTTTCCATCGTGTTTCCATTTTGTTTCTATCGTGTTTTCATCTTGTTTCCATCTTGTGTCCATCGTATTTCCAGCGTGTTTCCATCGTGTTTCCATCTTGTTTCCATCTTGTTTCCATCGTGTTTCCATCTTGTTTCCATTGTGTTTCCATCTTGTTTCCATCATGTTTCGATCTTGTTTCCATCTTGTTTCCATCGTGTTTCCATCTTGTTTCCATCGTGTTTCCATCTTGTTTCCATCGTATTTCCATCGTGTTTCTATCGTGTTTCCATCTTGTTTCCATCTTGTTTCCATCGTGTTTCCATCTTGTTTCCATCTTGTTTCTATCGTGTTTCCATCTTGTTTCCATCGTGTTTCCATCTTGTTTCCGTCTTGTTACCATCGTGCTTCCATCCTGTTTCCATCGTGTTTCCATTTTGTTTCTATCGTGTTTCCATCTTGTTTCCATCTTGTTTCCATCGTGTTTCCATCGTGTTTCCATCTTGTTTCCATCTTGTGTCCATCGTATTTCCAGCGTGTTTCTATCGTGTTTCCATCTTGTTTCCGTCTTGTTTCCATCGTGCTTCCATCTTGTTTCCATCGTGTTTCCATTTTGTTTCTATCGTGTTTCCATCGTGTTTCCATCTTGTTTCCATCTTGTGTCCATCATATTTCCAGCGTGTTTCTATCGTGTTTCCATCTTGTTTCCATCTTGTTTCCATCTTGTTTCCATCGTGTTTCCATCGTGTTTCCATCGTATTTCCATCGTGTTTCCATCGTGTTTCCATCTTGTTTTCATCTTGTTTCCATCTTTTTTCCATCTTATTTCCAGCGTGTTTCTATCGTGTTTCCATTGTGTTTCCATCTTGTTTCCATCGTGTTTCCATCGTGTTTCCATCTTGTTTCCATCTTGTTTCCATCGTGTTTCCATCGTGTTTCCATTGTGTTTCCATCTTGTTTCCGTCGTGTTTCCATCGTGTTTCCATCTTGTTTCCATCGTGTTTCCATCTTGTTTCTATCGTGTTTCCATCTTGTTTCCATCTTGTTTCCATCGTGCTTCATCGTGTTTCCATCTTGTTTCCATCTTGTTTCCATCGTGTTACCATCTTGTTTCCATCGTGTTTCCATCGTGTTTCCATCGTGTTTCCATTGTGTTTCCATCTTGTTTCCATCGTGTTTCCATCTTATTTCCATCTTGTTTCCATCGTGTTTCCATCTTGTTTCCATCGTGTTTCCATTTTGTTTATATCGTGTTTCCATCTTGTTTCCATCTTGTTTCCATCGTGTTTCCATCGTGTTTCCACATTGATTCCATCTTGTGTCCATCGTATTTCCAGCGTGTTTCTATCGTGTTTCTATCTTGTTTCCATCTTGTTTCCATCTTGTTTCCATCGTGTTTCCATCTTTTTTCCATCTTGTTTCCATCTTGTTTCCGTCTTGTTTCCATCGTGTTTCCATCGTGCTTCCATCTTGTTTCCATCGTGTTTCCATTTTGTTTCCATCTTGTTTCCATCTTGTTTCCATCGTATTTCCAGCGTGTTTCCATCGTGTTTCCATCTTGTTTCCATTGTATTTCCGGCGTGTTTCTATCGTGTTTCCATCGTGTTTCCATCTTGTTTCCATCGTGTTTCCATTTTGTTTCCATCGTGTTTCCATCTTGTTTCCATCGTATTTCCAGCGTGTTTCCATCGTGTTTCCATCTTGTTTCCATTGTATTTCCAGCGTGTTTCTATCTTGTTTCCATCGTGTTTCCATCTTGTTTCCATCGTGTTTCCATTTTGTTTCTATCGTGTTTCCATCTTGTTTCCATCTTGTTTCCATCGTGTTTCCATTGTGTTTCCATCGTGTTTCCATCGTGTTTCCATCTTGTTTCCATCATGTTTCCATCGTGTTTCCATCTTGTTTCCATCGTGTATCCATCTTGTTTCCATCTTGTTTCCATCGTGTTTCCATCTTGTTTCCATCGTGTTTCCATCTTGTTTCCATCGTGTTTCCATCTTGTTTCCATCTTGTTTCCATCGTGTTTCCATCTTGTTTCCATCGTGTTTCCATTTTGTTTCCATCTTGTTTCAATCGTGTTTCCATCATGTTTCCATCTTGTTTCCAGCGTGTTTCCATCTTGTTTCCATCTTGTTTCCATTGTGTTTCCATCGTGTTTCCATCGTGTTTCCATCGTGTTTCCATCTTGTTTCCATCTCGTTTCCATTTCATTTCCAATGTGTTTCCATCGTGTTTCCATTTTGTTTCCATCGTGTTTCCATCTTGTTTCCATCTTGTTTCCAGCATGTTTCCATCGGGTTTCCATCATGTTTACATTGTGTTTCCATCTTGTTTCCATTGTGTTTCTATCGTGTTTCCATCTTGTTTCCATCGTATTTCCAGTGTGTTTCCATCGTGTTTCCATCGTGTTTCCATCGTGTTTCCATCGTGTTTCCATCTTGTTTCCATCGTATTTCCAGCGTGTTTCTATCGTGTTTCCATCTTGTTTCCATCTTGTTTCCATCGTGTTACCATCTTGTTTCCATCGTGTTTCCATCGTGTTTCCATCGTGTTTCCATTGTGTTTCCATCTTGTTTCCATCGTGTTTCCATCTTGTTTCCATCTTGTTTCCATCGTGTTTCCATCTTGTTTCCATCGTGTTTCCATTTTGTTTATATCGTGTTTCCATCTTGTTTCCATCTTGTTTCCATCGTGTTTCCATCGTGTTTCCACATTGATTCCATCTTGTGTCCATCGTATTTCCAGCGTGTTTCTATCGTGTTTCCATCTTGTTTCCATCTTGTTTCCATCTTGTTTCCATCTTGTTTCCATCGTGTTTCCATCTTTTTTCCATCTTGTTTCCATCTTGTTTCCGTCTTGTTTCCATCGTGTTTCCATCGTGCTTCCATCTTGTTTCCATCGTGTTTCCATTTTGTTTCCATCTTGTTTCCATCTTGTTTCCATCGTATTTCCAGCGTGTTTCCATCGTGTTTCCATCTTGTTTCCATTGTATTTCCAGCGTGTTTCTATCTTGTTTCCATCGTGTTTCCATCTTGTTTCCATCGTGTTTCCATTTTGTTTCTATCGTGTTTCCATCTTGTTTCCATCTTGTTTCCATCGTATTTCCAGTGTGTTTCTATCGTGTTTCCATCGTGTTTCTATCGTGTTTCCATCATGTTTCCATCGTGTTTCCATCTTGTTTCCATCGTGTATCCATCTTGTTTCCATCTTGTTTCCATCGTGTTTCCAATTTGTTTCCATCGTGTTTCCATCTTGTTTCTATCGTGTTTCCATCTTGTTTCCATCTTGTTTCCATCGTGTTTCCATCGTGTTTCCATCTTGTTTCCATCTTGTGTCCATCGTATTTCCAGCGTGTTTCTATCGTGTTTCCATCGTGTTTCCATCTTGTTTCCATCTTGTTTCCATCGTGTTTCCATCTTGTTTCCATCTTGTTTCCATCTTGTTTCCATCGTGTTTCCATCTTGTTTCCGTCTTGTTTCCATCGTGCTTCCATCTTGTTTCCATCGTGTTTCCATTTTGTTTCTATCATGTTTCCATCTTGTTTCCATCTTGTGTCCATCGTATTTCCAGCGTGTTTCTATCGTGTTTCCATCGTGTTTCCATCTTGTTTCCATCTTGTTTCCATCGTGTTTCCATCTTGTTTCCATCTTGTTTCCATCTTGTTTCCGTCTTGTTTCCATCGTGTTTCCATCGTGCTTCCATCTTGTTTCCATCGTGTTTCCATTTTGTTTCTATCGTGTTTCCATCTTGTTTCCATCTTGTTTCCATCGTATTTCCAGTGTGTTTCTATCGTGTTTCCATCTTGTTTCCATCTTGTTTCCATCGTGTTTCCATCCCTTTTCCATCTTGTTTCCATCTTGTTTCCGTCTTGTTTCCATCGTGTTTCCATCGTGCTTCCATCTTGTTTCTATCGTGTTTCCATTTTGTTTCTATCGTGTTTCCATCTTGTTTCCATCTTGTTTCCATCGTATTTCCAGTGTGTTTCCATTATGTTTCCATCTTGTTTCCATCGTGTTTCCATCGTGTTTCCATCTTGTTTCCATCTTGTTTCCATCGTGTTTCCATCTTGTTTCCATTGTGTTTCCATCTTGTTTCCATCGTGTTTCCCTCTTGTTTCCATCTTGTTTCCATCGTGTTTCCTTCTTGTTTCCATCGTGTTTCCATCGTGTTTCCATCTTGTTTCCATTGTATTTCCAGCGTGTTTCTATCGTGTTTCCATCTTGTTTCCATCGTGTTTCCATCTTGTTTCCATCTTGTTTCCATCGTGTTTCCATCGTGTTTCCATTGTGTTTCCATCTTGTTTCCATCGTGTTTCCATCTTGTTTCCATCTTGTTTCCATCGTGTTTCCATCTTGTTTCCATCGTGTTTCCATTTTGTTTCTATCGTGTTTCCATCTTGTTTCCATCTTGTTTCCATCGTGTTTCCATCGTGTTTCCATTTTGTTTCTATCGTGTTTCCATCTTGTTTCCATATTGTGTCCATCGTATTTCCAGCGTGTTTCTATCGTGTTTCCATCTTGTTTCCATCTTGTTTCCATCGTGTTTCCATCTTGTTTCCATCGTGTTTCCATCTTTTTTCCATCTTGTTTCCATCGTGTTTCCATCTTGTTTCCATCTTGTTTCCATCTTGTTTCCATCTTGTTTCCATCGTGTTTCCATCTTGTTTCCATCTTGTTTCCATCTTGTTTCCATCTTGTTTCCATCGTGTTTCCATTGTGTTTCCATTTTGTTTCCATCTTGTTTCCATCTTGTTTCCATCGTGTTTCCATCTTGTTTCCATCGTGTTTCCATCGTGTTTCCATCTTGTTTCCACGTGTTTCTATTGTGTTTCCATCGTGTTTCCATCGTGTTTCCATCGTGTTTCCATCTTGTTTCCATCTTGTTTCCATCGTGTTTCCATCTTGTTTCCAATCGTGTTTCCATTGTGTTTCCATCTTGTTTCCATCGTGTTTCCATCTTGTTTCCATCTTGTTTCCATCGTGTTTCCATCTTGTTTCCATCGTGTTTCCATCTTGTTTCCATCTTGTTTCCATCGTATTTCCAGCGTGTTTCTATCGTGTTTCCATCTTGTTTCCATCTTGTTTCCATCGTGTTTCCATCTTGTTTCCATCGTGTTTCCATCTTGTTTCCATCTTGTTTCCATCGTGTTTCCATCTTGTTTCCATCTTGTTTCCATCTTGTTTCCATCTTGTTTCCATCGTGTTTCCATCTTGTTTCCATCTTGTTTCCATCTTGTTTCCATCTTGTTTCCATCGTGTTTCCATCGTGTTTCCATTTTGTTTCCATCGTGTTTCCATCTTGTTTCTATCGTGTCCATCTTATCATTGTTTATTTTCCATCTTTTCCAGCGTGTCTATCGTGTTTCCATCTTGTTTCCATCTTGTTTCCATCTTGTTTCCATCTTGTTTCCATCGTGTTTCCATCGTGTTTCCATCTTGTTTCCATCGTGTTTCCATCTTGTTTCCATCTTGTTTCCATTTTGTTTCCATCTTGTTTCCATCGTGTTTCCATCTTGTTTCCATCTTGTTTCCATCGTGTTTCCATCTTGTTTCCATCGTGTTTCCATTTTGTTTCTATCGTGTTTCCATCTTGTTTCCATCTTGTTTCCATCGTGTTTCCATCGTGTTTCCATTTTGTTTCTATCGTGTTTCCATCTTGTTTCCATATTGTGTCCATCGTATTTCCAGCGTGTTTCTATCGTGTTTCCATCTTGTTTCCATCTTGTTTCCATCGTGTTTCCATCTTGTTTCCATCGTGTTTCCATCTTGTTTCCATCTTGTTTCCATCGTGTTTCCATCTTGTTTCCATCTTGTTTCCATCTTTTTCCATCTTGTTTCCATCGTGTTTCCATCTTTTTTCCATCTTGTTTCCATCGTGTTTCCATCTTGTTTCCATTGTGTTTCCATCTTGTTTCCATCTTGTTTCCATCTTGTTTCCATTTTCATGTGTTTCCATCTTGTTTCCATCGTGTTTCCATCGTGTTTCCATCTTGTTTCCATCGTGTTTCTATTGCCACCACCTCTTGTTTCCATTGTGTTTCCATCTTGTTTCCATCGTGTTTCCAGCGTGTTTCCATCTTGTTTCCAGCGTGTTTCTATTGTGTTTCCATTGTGTTTCCATCGTGTTTCCAGCGTGTTTCTATCTTGTTTCCATCTTGTTTCCATCGTGTTTCCATCGTGTTTCCAGCGTGTTTCTATCGTGTTTCCATTGTGTTTCCATCATGTATCCATCCTTTTTCCAGTGTGTTTCTATCGTGTTTCCAGCGTGTTTATGTTTTTCTGCTCCGGTGATTAGTCATTTTGAGGCCGACGGATGATTAACAGTCACACTTCAGGTGAGGAATGTTTTTCAGCTGTTGTCGGTTTGACTCGCTGGAGCACATTAGAGAACCACCCAGCTGCTTCCTCTCAAAGAGGCGGAGGAGTGCGATGGTTGATTAGTGGGGTCTGCCTAATTACCCACGCTGCACTGCAGGCCCATCAGCGCTGCTTTTTCATTGGCCCGTGACTCGTCTTGTTTGATGTGTTTTGCGACGATTCGCCGAGATCAAAATGCAGAAATCACGAGCAGCATTAAGAACTCATTAAAGTCCGAGCGTTCCTTAATGAGAACAACGTAAACAGTAAATAAATGTTGTGTTACGGCTGATATGTGGCTGTTCATCTACATGAAGTTATTGCTTTAACACCTGGTCTGGTATACCTTCAAAAAAAGAAAAGTTTCACTTTTAGATGGAATGATATGACAGTATCCCCAAATATTCTGGAACGGTTGATTTATTTTAATGTGTTTGTTGACTTTGTATAATCAAATCTTTCTCCTGCGGTTGTGACGGTGTCATAAATCCTGATCCCTCATCTGGTCATTCTGTCTGGTTTTCTCTCACTGGGCTCTTTTCATTTCTGGATTCTGTGCCTCCTCGTCTCCTCGTCTCATCAATCCTCCAACTGAAGACCCAGGATTCGATCTGAGCCCTTCATCTTGAAAGACGTCCTGACTCCTAAAAGGCATCTTGAGGACCGAGGAGGACGAACAAGAGACCTGCGACACTCAGCTGTGTCCTTTTGGCAGTTGTGGTTATTTAAGTTTGATTTCACCATTTGTGTTCTCACTACCTTCCTGAATAACACTTCACTCTTATGGCACTTATGATTTCATGTTGAATGTCGGCTACATCCAATTCAACTGCTAAAATCCTGACATGACCTCTGACCTGACTGCTGTTAGTGAGGTTTAGAAAAGAACATAATGTTTGTAGACAAAATGTAAACAACTTAAAAGTACAGAAGGAACCACGTTAGCTCAGTGAGACGTTGGGACAGGAACACTGGTCTGCTAGTTGAGAGTCCTGTGTTTGTTTGACCCATCCACCATAAATAGTCTTTCTCACGCTGTCATGGAAATGAGGAACGATGACGGCAGGACCCAAATGCAGACTCACCAAACAGGGTAGTTAAGTGCAAAACAAGGTTTTTAATGTTCACGAACAGGCAAAACCGACACAGGAACCAGAATCATGAAAACAGACGAACGCACAAGGAGGGACAAGACCAACAGGGTTTAAATACACAGGGCAGGTGCAGGTGATCAGACACAGAAAAATTAAATTAGACAATCACCAAGACAGGAAGTGAAGTGACACGAGGAAACACAAGACAGGGAACCTTCAAAATAAAACAGGAAACCCACACTTAACAAAACCTGACACCGTGACACACGCAGCATATTCTCTCGTACACGTGTTCACACTGCAGTCAGTCCAGACTACAAAAAGTAAGAAAGTCCAAATGGTGAGAGCGGGTTGATTCCAGCATCAACCGTTCTTCAGTTGAATTAGTAGTTAAAGATTTTGGACTTTGCTAAATGATGCTCAAGTCATTGGTTTATCAAATATTTGGTCTTAAACCAAAGTATTGGACAAACTGAAATGTTGACCTGCTGGTGGCGCTGGATGAAAAGTGAGAGGATCACTAAAGTTATGACGGTTCATCCTGAGGGGGACATGAATGATGAACCCATCCGGTACTTGTTGAGATGTTTCCGTTGGACCAACGTGGACCAATAGACTTAACGTTGACAAACAACTTCAAAAGACAAACAGTAAATATGTCATATAAAATCATTTTAAATAAGTGAGGGGGCCCAAGCGGAGTCAGTACCCCCCTCACTGCTCTGTGCAGAAACACCAAACCCTAAAACAAACCATGGCAGAAACAGGTTTGAGCCCGATTCAATTAACCGGAGAGGAAATCCAATCACGGCTTTGTCCGCTCTAATCCCGGTCACCGGCGCTCCCGATAGCGTTTGTTTGTCGGGGAATTACCGTGGAGGCTCACCAGCTCCAATCAAAAGCTCGGCTCCGTTAAAGCCCTTGTTGATGCTGCACATTAACGAGGCTGCGGGCGCTAATTCGGCAAACACAACCTTTGGAGTGTTCTTGATGTCCCGCGAGTGGGAAGACGTGAGGTCGGCAAACACTCGTGAGCCGGCTGGTTGTTTGTTTGAACGCGGCGCTTCTCTGTTGAGAGTCTTCCTGTCGTGGTGGATTCCTCCCGCCCCCCCGCTGTCACTCACTTACAAAGATGAATCCCTAATTAGTGTTTTCTCTCAGGCCTGAATCTACTAATAGAGAGAGACCAGAATGTTGTGAGACAGAAAAGCCTCCAGCCTGCAGGAGAGGAGGGCAAAACATACACAGACACACTTTAATGTACAGAATATATACATACAAATATGTAGAAATGTCTTTTAAAGGTTCACTAGTCATCACGATAATACTATTAAGTATTCACAGTATGGAAAATATGTGTAAACATTACAAAATTATACATAATTTCAAAACATTTCTATGGAAATTTAACAAAAACTAGTGAATGAAATAAAAGCTGAAATATTATATGACGTTTGTGGTGTTTGAACAAATAGCGGCAGGAATAAAGGAAAAAGGTCCGATGAAATAATCCCTTTAACCACAAGCACCAGCTGTTTAATAAAAATAAACATTTCAGTCGTCACAAACATACATCAAATCTGTATTTAACCCAACCTCAGTGTTTTAGGAGTGAAGGGAGAACCTGGGGACATGAGGACATGAGGACATGAGGTCATGAGGACATGAGGACATGAGGTCATGAGGACATGAGGACACCTTAAAGATCAACAAAGTACCGTGATGTCCGTGAGATTAGAGAACAAGCATCTTCATTAAATATCTATCTGTGGGGATGGATTATGGATGCACATCTTATATGTATCTAGCAGAAATCAAAACCTAAAAAGCTTCAGGTTCAGAATACGAGACATATCTCAGGTGTCTGCAGGTTGAAAAGGCCTCAAGTTTACGTCGGTGTGTTGGGCTCATCTGCAAAGATCACACCCTAAAATTTATATATTTATATATTTGTATATATACATATATATATATATATATATATATATATATGTATATATTGAAGTAGTTGGAAGACACCTTTCACAGAGCCAGTCTCCTTCTGCTCCCGGTCTTTGTGCTGAGCTGTTTTAAAACCGAAAGCACGGAGATGAAACTGATATTAATCTCCTCATCAAAGTCCTGATAAGAAAGTAAACAATTTCCCCAAAATGTCAGAGTACTCCCTCGAGCCGTCACGGTGTAGAGACAGGGAGCGACGATCTGAAGATACCAGGTACTAAATGCTGCTTTTATTCATCATAGTGTTCGTGGACTAGTACACACACACACACACACGTATATATATTTATCTATATATATATATATATATTTATATATATAGATATGTGTATGTGTGTGGTTTTTAGTAGAACCCTGAGCAGCAGCAGAGTTCGACATGTTTTCCTCTCATAACCTGTTGTCAGCAGCAGCAGGGGGATTGTGGGGGGAGGGGGGGGGGGTTGGGGAGGTGATGGGGGGGCAACGAGAGGCTGCCGTGGTTGAAAATCCTCCGGAACACGCTGCTAGTGAAGCTCCAGGACCGAGTAGAAATAATGAGAACATCTGCTCCTGTTATTTCCCCCAATTTACAAGCGAATGAGTCGCTCGGCTGTCGCTGCATCCTGAGCGCTACGAGCTGACCCCCCCCCCCCTCGCCCCCATGAGAATCTGCCATCAGGAAATGAATGTTAGTCATGTTTCATAAGAGCCCTGTTTGTTTGTCTGAACCCGCTCTCTCATGACTGCGGATGTCATGTCAGATACGTGGTGTCATCTCTTCTTCCCTGAGTAGTGATGACATCATCATAAGGGACTAATGATGATCACTAAGCGACTGTGGCTTAGTGGTGAGCAGGGTCGTCCTTCGATCCCCGGCTCCACCAGCCCATGTCCATGTGTCCTTGGGCAAGACACTTAACCCTAAATTGCTCCCGTAGCTGTGCCCACGGGGAATGATGTCATGTAGTGTCAAAGCACTTTGAGTGGTCGGAAGACTGGAAAAGATCTATACAAGTACAGGTCCATTTACCAAGGAGCTGAGTAGTGATGACATCATCATGATGAGCTGAGTAGTGATGACATCGTCATGATGAGCTGAGTAGTGATGACATCGTCATGATGAGCTGAGTAGTGATGACATCGTCATGAGGAGCTGAGTAGTGATAACATCATCATGATGAGCTGAGTAGTGATGACATCGTCATGATGAGCTGAGTAGTGATGACATCGTCATGATGAGCTGAGTAGTGATGACATCATCATGATGAGCTGAGTAGTGATGACATCGTCATGAGAGCGAGTAGTGATGACATCGTCATGATGAGCTGAGTAGTGATGACATCGTCATGATGAGCTGAGTAGTGATGACATCGTCATGATGAGCTGAGTAGTGATGACATCGTCATGAGGAGCGGAGTAGTGATGACATCGTCATGATGAGCTGAGTAGTGATGACATCGTCATGATGAGCTGAGTAGTGATGACATCGTCATGATGAGCTGAGTAGTGATGACATCGTCATGATGAGCTGAGTAGTGATGACATCGTCATGAGGAGCTGAGTAGTGATGACATCGTCATGATGAGCTGAGTAGTGATGACATTTTGGTGTATATTTCAAGCGACAGTGATGTTGGAGTGATGATGAAGGAATCTCCGCGGACACTGTTCTTGCTGGTATAATGAAGTTTATTACAAACAAGCAACATATGTCAAGACGGGCGTCATGAACAGCCGGAGAGTCCCAAAGTCGAACAGAACTCTAACCGTCGGGGATCTCCCGATCACTTATATATGGTTGTTGTTTACACCCCAGACTTGAGTATATAATGACGTCATAAAGAGGGCCCCCAATAAAAGACATGTTTCGGACATAGGCACAGCCACTCCTCCATCCTCCAGGTCAAGGAGCATTGCCCAGCGGGGGTACCTAATGATTATCCCATGTGCAACAAACATCAATGGATCCGACATTCCACAGTCACAGGCCCCTTCACATATGTTTTCTTCATGCATTACAGAGCAAAATATACTACAACATCGTCATGATGAGCTGAGTAGTGATGACATCGTCATGAGGAGCAGAGTAGTGATGACATCGTCATGAGGAGCTGAGTAGTGATGACATCGTCATGAGGAGCTGAGTAGTGATGACATCGTCATGAGGAGCTGAGTAGTGATGACATCGTCATGAGGAGCTGAGTAGTGATGACATCGTCATGAGGAGCTGAGTAGTGATGACATCGTCATGAGGAGCTGAGTAGTGATGACATCGTCATGAGGAGCTGAGTGGTGTTGTGCTGGATTTCTTCCGTTTATTGCGTATTCTGCTCGATGATGGCTAATTTCCTTAAAACATAATTCTGTATAAACTTCACAACTATTTCCTATCTGACTGCTAGTGAGGCGCCACAGGAACTCACTTACGGACCTCAGTAATTGACCACCCACAGAATACCAGAGAGATTGGATCAAAGTTCAATTCACGCAGATTTATTTGCAATGCACAGATTACAAATAACTCGAGTTGCTGTCCGGAAGTACAACCCACGAACATTCAGATTGACATAGTTTTTATAATGACACATTCTGATTCAGGTTCAGCCCCCGGTCCCACCCCTTACCCCCGCCCCCTGTGGCCATTTTGACCTCGTATCAGGTGACCTAATGTCTCACGCACGCCATTTTACCCAGTTGACGCCATCTCAATACCGAAACTGATTATTTCACTGTCTGCCTCAGTTTATTTTCCCGTGCCATAATATTCCCCGGCTACTAGCCATAATATTCCCTGCTACTAGCCATAATATCCACAACAGCTGAGCCTAAGGCGCTAACTTATTGTGACCTTGTCGTCTTCTGCCTTCACTGGGCTCTCTTCTCTGTACCTTATCTCCTGAGTCTGTCTAACCCCCCCGGTTTCTATGGGCCTGCTTAGAGATCTGGTTCATGTATGTACTTATAATACTATGTCAGTGATTAATTAGATACATAAAACTATGAATATTGTGCTCTTAATAACCCTAATATATGTGTTAATGCGGCTTCATAGTTATCCTAAGCGTGAGACATTTATTAAACATAAACATAAAATATTTTCCTTCAACATTCCTCCCTTGAGTGACTGAAGTCACTCAGAAAAAATGTTTTATCCTCCGAATCTTCTGGTTCATGTACTTTATGCACAGCAGGGAACCACTCATGCATAAGGTTACTAGCATCTTTTTGATGATGCATGAGCTGCTGTGGGTCGGTCTTCTTGGGGATGCGGACAGTGGGGGTGCTACTACTTATATCTAGTTACCAACTAACATTTCATCACACACGTATATAAGAAAAGAATACCCTGTTATAAGGGTTATCTTCTACTTTGTCACTTAGAGCAACTGACTAGTCAATGGCAGTATATGCTGTTTTTCTGCTGTTAGACCTGATAATCAATGCAAGCGAGATTATATAAGGTTACATGGTATACAATGGTTCTTTAATACAACCCTGATTTTGGTCAATGTTATCTTTAGCCCCTCTCTTTCGGTCTAATATGGCTATTACATCCTGTTAGCATCTCATGCAAGGCAAGGCAAGTTTATTTGCAAAGCACATCTTCAACAACAAGGCAATTCAAAGTACTTCTCATAAAACCATTAAGCATCAAAACATAATGCAACAGAAAAGAAGATTTAAAACAATTAAGAACATTCATTTAAACATTAAACACCAAGTGGTGGGGTTAGTTTGCATTCTCATGCTCATTAGTGCAAGCGGCAAAGCAGTCAGCCAGTCCATTTTAGTTTCCCTGCAGATTCGTGCTAGTTTTGCTTTTAGCGTACCATTAGCTCTTTCTACCAATCCCTGGGATTGGGGATGATACACACAACCTAATCTCTGCTTTAGCTAATTTAGTGAACCTACATATTAAATAAAATTATTTTATATTATTATTATTATTCCCCTTTTGTCAAGTTATCTCTGCTTGATCCTCAATGACTGACATATCTTTTTCACTATCGCGTTGTCAAAGTGCGTGCCATTGTCAGAGTTTATCTCGTCTGGGATCCCAAACCTTGGAATGACTTCTCTGGTTAGAAACTTAGCTACAGTCATAGCATCAGCTTTGGCTGTTGGGCAGGCTTCAAACCACCTGCTGAATCTGTCAATCACCACCAACACCTATCGTTTCCTGTTCACTGGTCTGATCATATCAATGAAATCAATAACAATATGCCTGAATTGGCCATCTGGAGCTGGAATATGGCCTATCGGAGCAATGTGCGACTTTCTGATGTTATGTTCTGCGTAGATTGCACATGACTGCAAAAAAATGGTTGACTGTGGGCAACATCTATGGAGACCACCAGGTGGCCTGTAGTACCTTCATTACCTCCCCCCTGGCTACATGGAAACCCCATGAGCCACCAAACACAACTGATGAAGGAGTGAAACCGGTGCGACCAACCAACCAGTATGAGACCTGAACACCCCAGACGCAGGATCCCTAGAGGCACCCCTGTTAAGCCATAACTGCTGAAAAGGTTTCGAGCAGTCAGGGTTCTTCAGGGCAGGTGCACTGATGAGATCAGTTTTCAAGTCTACAAACGCGTCCTCTGCAATGTCTGACCATTGCAGGTGAGTAGTTTTGTTCTGAACGGCCGATTTAATCAAATTCCAAAAAGGTTGCAACTTGAGAGCATAATCTGAAATCTACGGACGGCTGTAGCCCACCATTCCTAAAAAGGACCGTCTTTTTGATCATTGTGGGTCGTGGAGATTCAGAAATCACCTCGAGATGGTCTGCTGTGATGGATCGAGTAGGACCCTCTAGTTCCCGTCCAAGATATTTAACCTTTGTTTTTTTGACCTGAAGTTTACTTTTGCTGACTTTGTGTCCCCTCTTGGCCAGATGCTCCAGGACTGCCATGGAGTCTGGTTCAAGAGGAGTATTACACAGACTACTAGTCGGTTCTAACACTCCTGCTTTGAGCAGACCGGAAATGGTTTCTCTTATGCCTGTCGTCTGTTCTTAAGACAGACGACATTGTCGTTTTTTCCGGAGGGTTGGCATTTGGTTTGAGTTGGATGAGCACTTGTCCTGGTGAGGCCCTACATATTATTCAGTGACCATGGGTGTCCTTTGGGAATAGCAGCAGGAATAGTCATTATTTTGAATGGCATCGGCCCGGTGGTCAGTGGTTGCACACAAACTGTGTCCCATGTTGCTGGTGGTATTGCTGTCATATCACTCTCGCCCAGCAGGGGCAGTTGCAGTTGGTGGGGCTTGAGCAGGTTGTGGGTATAGTACCTCTGATTGTCCACCAGGTGGACACATAGGTGGCTGGGAGGTGCTTTCCTTTGGGGGCGGGCTCGATGGAGGCCGGAAGTACTCCCCCCTGGAGGACTGAATGACGGGATACATGTTTCCGCCTTTGGTCTCGTGTTTGTAGGGAGGGGGCGTGACACCCCCCTCCGGGATCTCAGGCTCTGACCTTTGTGACCTGCTGATAGGGTTCGTTAGGGAGTTTTCTTTTGTCTCATGGCCGTGTTTCTCCAAGAGTTCAAAACATGCCTCTGACCTTTGGTCTTCTTACACAGCCGGCATTCTGTGTTTTTGTCCGCCCTGGGACAACGGAGTTAGCCCCTCCATCCTCTTATTCTAACTGGAGTGGATGCGCTCGTGGACGGCACTTATCCAACTCAAAATGTATTTATGCTCACTACCCACCCGACGTAGGCTTTTATTTTATGATAAGTGACACGTATGTTTTTGCAAGGCCTAACACTAAATTCACTTTATTTAATATATATATATGGAGTAGACAACCTGATAACTTAAATCAATAGAATGGCTATCACACCTTCCTGATATGTCAATAACAAAATCTGATATGTCAATAATAAATCCGTCAGAGTCTGTCCCTTAATCCACCGGATTCACCGCAACAGAACAACCTGTCACACCCACAAGGGCACGCAGTTCTCTCAATCTCACACACACACACAACAATCTTATTTTAATTTTACCACTTTTCAATGAGCGGCCAACGCCCAATAATCCCCATATATAATTAGTTTTGTTATCACCTTTTATTTCTTCTCTTTTTATGTAAATATAATTTTCACATTAATTACAATTATTTTAAACCAAGGAAAGAGGAGAGACAGAGAGATGTACTCTCTGTCTATGGTCCTCTCCTTTCTCTTTCCTCCCTCCGTGTCTCTTATCAGACGAGGAGCGTGTACCCGCGTGAACTTTCACCCAAATTGGCTCCAATCCACCAGCCCTCGACCCCACGGGAGTTTGTTGACACGGCGATCGCGTTTGTCCGACACAGGACAGCTTTGAACCATATATAGTTTCTAATGTTTTTATTTCCCCCCCTCTATGAGGAAAATACACAACTCATTTGCCAAAATTAAATATCAAAGGAAATGCTTCCTCCGTCTCACACCAGCGTTTGACCGCACACAGCCTTGACCGACACACCCGGCCTGACCTCACACAACGTCACCGCAAAGTCAACAATCTCAAGCGCTTGTAATCACTTCTCTTTATTATGTTAGTTATTTATTTATATTTATTTATTTAATATAAGTTCCTCGTGTATTTGATATCTCTCTCTAAGGTCTCATTTTTACAGTCTTGACTAGTTTTCTTTTATCCCCTCTTTGCCTATTTGTTTATTTTATCTTTCTTTTATTTCTTTTATGTCTCTTTTAGATTTTCTGAAAACACGGTTTAAACTCTGTATTTATTCATTTTATGGGATCGACAACATATTATTCCTTTATTATGTTAATTATCTGATAACGCACGCACCAGTGCCACCAGCAAAACGGTGCACACAGTACTCGTTGTACTTTATATATATATATATATATATATATATATATAGATATAGATATAGATGTACTTTAATACGTAAAAGTTCCCAGCGGCACTTTTATTTTCCTCTTTATCTCCAGATTTATCTCTTATTTATTTTATTACTATAGTTGGTTTAGTATAACTTTTAAAGATATTTCCTGGATTTTCCTGTCACTCTGCCTAAATGTAGTTTCTTATCGAGTTAGAATCACGTTACAGCAACATACACCCGGCACGTGAGTTAATGGCCATAACTCATGGAAAGCTTCATTTCAACAAGCAGACAGTTTATCATGCATATGCGGGGGTTAAAGCCAAACACAGTTCTTATAGTATTATACGTTTCAACATCACGATAGCAGCAGCAGCTTAACACCTCAGAGAATCACTCGCAGCCTCGCGCTCACTTCTCAATCACTCAGCCAGTTCCTTATCCGTGATTTCATTATTGCAGAATATCTATGTTTCTAAACAAAGCGGACTACGCCCGGTAATGCACACGAGCCTTTTTAAACTTTTTTAAACACGACTATGCCCGGTAATGCACGCGAGCCTTCTTTAACACTGCCCTACGTATTTACCTTTAAACTCAGCACACACTGCTCATGGACACGAGTCTGACGAACACACAAACACTCTTCTGCTCCCCGCCGTGAGTCTGACACTGCTCATCCGACTGTTGGAGTCTTTAAACACCCCAGGAACCTAAAATACCCTGAAATACCTCAAGGGCTCTTTAAACGTTTTAAACACGACTACGCCCTGTAACATTACATGGGCTTCTTTAAACATTTTAAACACCTGAAGGACTTTCTATTCACAACACAGCTGAGGAACTTCCACGCACACACATTCATACACAGATATATACACACAGCACGCGCACATACCCGGAATTATGCTTCATGAACTTCAACCAATCTCCATGCAGTTCAATGTTATTATCACTATAATCTATTACGTAGTACCAGAAACACTATTCCTGAACAGAAGTAGGAACAGTATGTTAGTTTATCTTATCAACAATTACGCCACCGCTCAATCAGAATTAAAGCACATTACACTAGTGGGGTTCTACAAAGTATTACTGAGTGTCTTACGGTTTCAGGGCGTCCTTGGGGGTGCCACCATCACAGCCGTCCCTTCCTCCTCACAGACTGAGACCTCTGATGTAGAAACTTTAGACAGTGGCTTTCTGCTTACCTTTACTTAGACCGGTCTGGATCGGTCAGTCTGTGAGAAGCAAAGGTCGCCTCGCTTGGCCTGGTCCCCCGCGGTGCCCTCCCGATGGCTCGCCAGGTGTTGTGGCTGGATTTCTTCCGTTTATTGCGTATTCTGCTCGTAGAAGGCTAATTTCCTTAAAACCTAATTCTGTATAAACTTCACAACTATTTCCTGTCTGACTGCTAGTGAGGCGCCACAGGAACTCACTTACGGACCTCAGTAATTGACCACCCACAGAATACCAGAGAGATTGGATCAAAGTTCAATTCACGCAGATTTATTTGCAATGCACAGATTACAAATAACTCGAGTTGCTGTCCGGAAGTACAACCCACGAACATTCAGATTGACATAGTTTTTATAATGACACATTCTGATTCAGGTTCAGTCCCCGGTCCCACCCCTTAACCCCGCCCCCTGCGGCCATTTTGACCTCGTATCAGGTGACCTAATGTCTCACGCACGCCATTTTACCCAGTTGACGCCATCTCAATACCGAAACTGATTATTTCACTGTCTGCCTCAGTTTATTTTCCCGTGCCATAATATTCCCCGGCTACTAGCCATAATATTCCCCGGCTACTAGCCATAATATTCCCTGCTACTAGCCATAATATTCCCCGGCTACTAGCCATAATATTCCCCGGCTACTAGCCATAATATTCCCCGGCTACTAGCCATAATATTCCCTGCTACTAGCCATAATATCCACAACAGCTGAGCCTAAGGCGCTAACTTATTGTGACCTTGTCGTCTTCTGCCTTCACTGGGCTCTCTTCTCTGTACCTTATCTCCTGAGTCTGTCTAACCCCCCCGGTTTCTATGGGCCTGCTTAGAGATCTGGTTCATGTATGTACTTATAATACTATGTCAGTGATTAATTAGATACATAAAACTATGAATATTGTGCTCTTAATAACCCTAATATATGTGTTAATGCGGCTTCATAGTTATCCTAAGCGTGAGACATTTATTAAGCATAAACATAAAATATTTTCCTTCAACAGTTGTGATGACATCGTCATGAGGAGCTGAGTAGTGATGACATCGTCATGAGGAGCTGAGTAGTGATGACATCATCATGAGGAGCTGAGTAGTGATGACATCATCATGAGGAGCTGAGGGTTTGTCTCGTCACAGCTCGTGTGAATCCCGTTGCTTCACATGATATCACAGCTGGATGTGGTCCCTGGTTACAGCGGATTGATGAGACATAACACGCGTCTGAAACTGACTTATGAACTCGTATCTTGTTGCTTTAATCCAAAACTCCAGTTTGTGGTTTTATTGGGATTTACATGCTGGAACTGTTTGTTCTTGAAGAACAGCACGGCAGACGACTCATCTTCCATCAGAGACACTGAGGATGTTCCTCTGGGCCTCGTCCCCCCATGGACACCAGCCCATCAGCATCACGATGCCTCTGACTTCCCATGAACCTCCTGCTCTGTTTACACCATTGACTTCCACACGCTGGTTTTTCAATCTCAATTCATCCTAATATATTATCATTTTTTTTAACGATGTTTTATTACATGATTTATATTGGTACATGATTAAAATATGATGTTATTTTGTGGTCAGTCAAACATGGCGACATGGTATTATTGGGCTGGGTGTTTGGTATTTGGTATCAACCCAGAACAGCCAGTAACAGGTGGTATTGAAACACTCCTCTATAGCTAGCCAGAGGGTATGAGATGAAGTACTCTATTGGTGTCAGGGTACTAGTACGGCCATCCTATTGTGTGACTAGAGATGGAGGTAGAAAACTATGTGACGTGAAACAATGAAGCAGACTTTATGTCACACTCAAGTCTTATAAACAGAAAAACACACAGACAGACGTTAGCTTCAGTCTGCAGGCGACAGGAAGTCATAGTTTCACTTTGTGAATAAAAACACGTCTTACATTTCTGTTTGAGGGCTGGAGAAAGAAAATATAATGTGTGAATCAGTTTACTTTGTACAGAGGCCGGCTGTTTCCACTTTCCTCCAGTCGTTATGCTAAGCTAAGCTAACCACCTTCCAGCTCTATAAGTAACACAAACATGAGATTGATAAATATACGTATATATAAAGAGGGCGAGTTAAACTCATGAGGCAGGGAGAGAGAGGTTGTGAAGTTATGATGTTCCATGAGTCCCAATCACAAAACACCATCAACTGATCATCATTATCTCAGCCAGGAGATCATGTGTGCCCCTCTGTGTCTGTCCATGGCTAATCTCCCATCATGCTGCACCAAACTGCCTGATATTTTTGGGGTGCTAATGTATGGCTGCAGGCTCCAGGATCCCTCTCAAGGCTGTGATTGGTCGATCCAAAGAAAAGGAAAGACAAATCCCCTCTTCGTGATGATTATCAGAAAAATCTTTAAATTGTGATGTTTTCTACGACTTTCCACATAAAGTAGGAGCAGCTCTTTGTAGTTGGAAGCTTCATGAATTGGGCCTCTGATGTTCACAGAATAATAATAAAGATATCATATATATAAAGATACTTTAATCCCGAGATGTTCAGTGTCTCTACAGGACAGACACGCACGGTCCACAGGGAACCAGCGCCACCAGCAGGCCACCGTTAGCACTAATACATTAATACTGCTGCTCCTACAGAAGCATGGGAGACCTGAAGGGCTCAGAGCTGAAGCACCATAACATGCTGCTGGGGAAACATTTCAAACAGCTGATTCTCTGGTGGGCTTCTGCGTCTGTCCCCCCTGAGACATCTGTCCCTCCTGAGACACTGAGACACCTGTCCCTCCTGAGACACCTGTCACCCCTGAGACATCTGTCCCTCCTGAGACACTGAGACACCTGTCCCTCCTGAGACACCTGTCACTCCTGAGACATCTGTCCCTCCTGAGACACCTGTCCCTCCTGAGACACCTGTCCCAAGAAGCATAAGAAAGCAGGTTCTGCGAAGAAGAAAGACGCCGCCAATGACGAGTCAAAGGAGGAACCCAAGCCTCCCAAAAAGTCTATGAAAGATACCTGTCCCTCCTGAGACACTGAGACACCTGTCCCTCCTGAGACACCTGTCCCTCCTGAGACACCTGTCCTTCCTGAGACACCTGTCCCTCCTGAGACACCTGTCCTTCCTGAGACACCTGTCCCTCCTGAGACACCTGTCCTTCCTGAGACACCTGTCCCTCCTGAGACACCTGTCCTTCTGAGACACCTGTCCCTGAACCCATCTGTCCCCGCTGAGTGAAGTGAGTGAACAGAAGGCGTTGCTGGAGAAGAGCAGAACCTGATCCCCTGACCAGTAAGACCAGTCCTGAGGCTCAGAGCCTCTCCAGCTCCAGACCGACGGCTCAGTCCCCCCAACGATCAATACTCCTATCATTTATGGCATGAATCAATACTCCTATCATTTATGGCATGAATCAATAGTCCTTCCCAACTCTGCAGCTCCTCCTCTGTTGAATGTTATTTCCAGTTACCCCGTTACTTAGGGAGCAGATTAGGCTCCTCCGTGTAACGGGAGTGTGGCGGTCCGGGCAGCAGGTCAATGGACATCGATCCGCTTCATTATTCCGCTCCATCCAACGCTCACCTTCGCCATTAACGGCTAAATAAAAAGCAGACGCTCTCCTCTCTCGGCCTCGTGAGCGTACGCTCTGCTCTACGTCGCTCTGCATCGCTGGTTAAGAGCTGCAGCACTCTATCGACTCTTTGTTTAGGCGCCGGCTCCGTGGATGTGATTACCGGCTGTGTTAGCTTTGGTGGGGCCCCGGGCGGGGCAGAGGAACTCGGGAGGCGACGGTCGATGGCGCCCGGCGGCGCGGCGCTCTCATCAGGGGACGAGGGATCGAATCTCAAACTCTCAACTTTCCACTTTCAACCACCTCAAGAGGAAGGAAGGATCCATCAGGCTGTTAGTGCTGCACTCTGGGAAAGATCTTCACACACACACACACACACAGTATCAGACTATCACATCACACCCTCTGTGGTTCTGTACTCACATGTCGGTACATCAGAGCAACGTACATTTATTTTTCTTCTGATTGACGTCTTTAATCAACGTGATGTTTATTTACACTGACTCGGTCAGCTCGCTCCTCTCTCGGCTCGTGATTATGCATAAGAAGAAGAGGACCAGTGCACCTGCCTCGCTTCAGTCCGAGCACAGAGGGACATCTTCACCTTCGCTGTAAAACTTCACCTTACTTTGTACTCTGTGGATTCAATTTATTTACTCTGCCACAGAGCGCATGGTGTTTACCAGATAACCTTGGCAGCTATAATATCTCACACTTTTTGTTCTATGTGAAGCTTTGTGTGTGCAGCCAGATAAAAACCTTCATTTGAGATCAATCTGAGCACAAAGCAACTCTAAAGTCCAGGAAGCCAGATAAAGACATTAAAAGATGGTAAAGGTGTTGATAAGCTTGTCGAGGTTCTCTGAGAATAATGCAGTTTTACTGTGATCTGGAAAGATAGAAGATAAGACACATGAAAGAGAGGTGAGTCCAGCTCAGATTACTCCATCTGTCCTCGCTGGAGAACAAGACAAACCGAGTTAAAGACATATTTCTGTGCAGCCCGTCCGTACTCCGACTATCAAACACCTCTGATTGGTCGAGGCCCTCAGCCGTGACGCATTATCAGAAAGACGTGTTGAAGTAAGGATGGACACCTGAGGGACAGAGGGACAGCTGGAGTGTCCACTGGATGAGTGACTGAGGGACAGAGGGACAGAGGGACAGCTGGGGTGTCCACTGGATGAGGGACTGAGGGACAGAGGGACAGAGGGACAGCTGGAGTGTCCACTGGATGAGGGACTGAGGGACAAAGGGACTGAGGAACAAAGGGACAGAGGGACAAAGGGACAGAGGGACTGAGGAGCAAAGGGACAGAGGGACAAAGGGACAGAGGGACAGAGGGACTGAGGAACAAAGGGACTGAGGGACTGAGGGACTGAGGAACAAAGGGACAGAGGGACTGAGAGACTGAGGAACAAAGGGACAGAGAGACAGAGGGACTGAGGGACAAAGGGACAGAGGGACAAAGGGACTGAGGAACAAAGGGACAGAGGGACAGAGGGACAGAGGGACAAAGGGACTTAGGGACTGAGAGACTGAGGAACAAAGGGACAGAGAGACAGAGGGACAGAGGGACTGAGGGACAGAGGGACAAAGGGACTGAGGAACAAAGGGACAAAGGGACAGAGGGACAAAGGGACTGAAGAACAAAGGGACAAAGGGACTGAGGAACAAAGGGACAGAGGGACAAAGGGACAGAGGGACAAAGGAATTGAGGGACTGAGGAACAAAGGGACAGAGGGACAAAGGGACTGAGGGACTGAGGAACAAAGGGACAGAAGGACAAAGGGACTGAGGACCAAAGGGACAGAGGGACTGAGGGACAAAGGGACTGAGGAACTGAGGGACAAAGGTATAGAGGGATAAACGGACAAAGGGACAGAGGGACAAAGGGACAGAGGGAAAGAGGGACAAAAGGGACAAAGGGACAGATGGAGAAAGGGACTGAGAAACTGAGGGACAAAGGTATAGAGGGACAGACGGACAAAGGGACAAAGGGACTGAGGGACAAAGGGACACAGGGACTGAGGGACAAAGGGACTGAGGGACTGAGGAACAAAGGGACAGAGGGACAAAGGGACTGAGGAACAAAGGGACAAAGGGACAAAGGGACTGAGAGAATGAGGGACTGAGGAACAAAGGGACAAAGGGACTGAGGAACAAAGGGACAGAGGGACAAAGGGACTGAGGAACAAAGGGACAGAGGGACTGAGGAACAAAGGGACAAAGGGACAGAGGGACAAAGGGACTGAGGAACAAAGGGACAGAGAGACAAAGGGACTGAGGACCAAAGGGACAGAGGGACTGAGGGACAAAGGGACTGAGGGACAAAGGGACTGAGGAACAAAGGGACAAAGGGACAGAGGGACAAAGGGACTGAGGAACAAAGGGACAAAGGGACAAAGGGACAGAGGGACAAAGGGACTGAGGGACAAAGGGACAGAGGGACTGAGGGACAAAGGGACTGAGGAACAAAGGGACATATGAGACATACCCATGTGTTGTATATCATAATTTGAAGAACAATCTCAGCTATCTATATATTGGGCACCAATTGTCCTAAGGTACTGTGTAAAGAGATCATTTGGCCATAAAGCTAAGAAATTGAAGTCTGATTTTTTTAATTCTATATTTTAAAGTGGTGGAATATATGGATAAAATAGTAGATAAATGTATAATAAATATCAAGAACCAAATTTTGTAATATGTTTTTTTGATTAGAAGTGATGTCACTCTACTTCCACCAACTGTTAGAGGGACTGAGATCAAATGAGTAATTACTTCATACTACAGATCAAGCTTCATGGGATGTGTGAAAATAAAAAATGAACATTACAACCGTTTTTGTTTTCAAACAAAATATTAACTATATCGCTGAAAGTACGTCTCTAACTGTAAACTTTCTCTTCGTACTTCCTCTCTTCTCTCTGACCCCTTAATGCAGACTGAATGTAAACTGCAGTGTTTCTGTAGCGTAAGGTGGTAGGTCCTTAGGGATTTACTGAGTGTCCATTGGTTAGTTTCATACAAAGATGTTGACGGACACATGAATCCACAAATGATGGTGAGAGGCGGAGCTCGACACCCACGAATCACACGACACGTCCAAACTCCTGGCGCGCTGTGTGAGTCACGTACGATCTCGTGGGAACTAGGATACGGAAGTGGAGAGTCTACAGATTCCGACAACATCTCAACCATATTTCTGTGACGTATTATCGCGGAGCAATTAATTTAAACATCGAGTAAACACCGGGAAAACGCTCAGGCGCCTGCGTCAACCCCAGAGAGTTAAAGTGAGGCTCTGATGACGGGAACATAACTCTTCACATGATTTTTCCCTTCGTAATCTTTTCATCTCGAACTAGACTCACCCGTTTTACAATGAGTGACTTCTTAGGGACAAAACAGCTGTTTGACAATAACAATTCTGTAGACGATGTCGCGAAAGCGTTTGAGATGGAGGAATGTGCCGGTTCCAAGCACCTCGGGAGGAGAAGGAGTGAAGTCACTCTGAAAGTTTTAATCTCAAAAGCCTCCAGTGATTTCACCAAACAAGGAGGATGCAGAAGGAATACTGAGGCCACGTCCATGTTTACATTTCATAACGCACATCTTTATACATTTACATTACGCCGGAGTTTGGTCTCTTTTCTCCATCGCCATTCTTCCTCTGCAGTGTTTTCTGCAACTAAACCAGCTGCAGTGTAGAACATCTGCTTCCTGTATACGCCGCCACGCACACGCCCAGTGCACGTGAGCGGTCATGTGAAACGTGGACGGAGATCGTGAAGACAACGTGAAGACAACGAGAAGACAACGTAAAGACAACGAGAAGACAACGTGAAGACAACGAGAAGACACCAAGAAGACAACGTCAAGACAACGTGAAGACAACGAGAAGACAACGAGAAGACAACGTGAAGACAACGAGAAGACACCGAGAAGACAACGTGAAGACAACGTGAAGACAACGTGAAGACAACGAGAAGACAACGTGAAGATAACGAGAAGACAACGTGAAGACAACGAGAAGACAACGTGAAGATAACGAGAAGACAACGTGAAGATGAAGACAACGTGAGACAACAGACACCGAGAAGACAGTGGCGTGAAGATAACGAGAAGACAACGTGAACAACGAGGACACGTGAAGATAGAGAAGACAACGTGAGCGAGAACAACGTAGAACGTGAAGACAACGTGAAGACAACGTGAAGATAACGAGAAGACAACGTGAAGATAACGAGAAGACAACGTGAAGACAACGAGAAGACACCGAGAAGACAACGTGAAGACAACGTGAAGATAACGAGAAGACAACGTGAAGACAACGAGAAGACAACGTGAAGATAACGAGAAGACAACGTGAAGATAACGAGAAGACAACGTGAAGACAACGTGAAGACAACGTGAAGACAACGTGAAGATAACGAGAAGACAACGTGAAGACAACGAGAAGACAACGAGAAGACAACGTGAAGACAACGAGAAGACAACGAGAAGACAACGAGAAGACAACGTGAAGACACCGAGAAGACAACGAGAAGACAACGAGAAGACAACGAGAAGACAACGAGAAGACAACGTGAAGAGAAGACAACGTGAAGATAACGAGAAGACAACGAGAAGACAACGAGAAGACAACGAGAAGACAACGTGAAGACAGATCCACATGAGGACAAGTCGAGGAGAAGCCCCCCACACCCCCACCCCTACCCGCCCCCCCAGTTTGTGGAGGCTGAATGTGCTTTAGGGGTCTGTCTGTTGCTCTCATTGATCCACTGAGGAGAGGGGCAGCTACGTGGGAGCTGGAATCAATGGAGCGGGAAATTAGCCCTTAATTAATCAATGTTTGTATTCAGCTCTCCACGCTGCAGGAGGAGAAACCTGTGTGCATACCGAAGTCTACCACACACACACACACACACACACACACACACACATACACACACACATACACACACACACACACACACACACACACACACACACACACACACACGCACACACACACAAAATCATGTTCAGCTATTCTTTTAAGCGGTGAAAGTGGCGCTCACCGCCGGCTGAACACGAGAGGGGGAGGGGGGATCCGGATCAGATTTATTTTAGCCGATAGCGAAGCCATTTAAAAGAAGCCCTGATTGGTCCTGACCCATCTCGAGAGATAAAAGCTCATTAAGCTGCTGAGGTGGACAGGAGGATTCTTAGATCCTGATTGATGTTCTTCATCCACAGACACACGGCAGGTTGATGGTCTTCCTCCTTCTCTCAGCAGTCCATCATCATCATCATCATCATCATCACATTGGCTCGGATGTAGCTGCAGGTTTGAAGCTGCTCACCTGTTTAGAAAACAGGGAGGAGGGAGCAGGAGGGAGCAGGAGGAGCAGGAGGGAGCAGGAGGACCAGGAGGACCAGGAGGAGCAAGAGGGAGCAGGAGGAGCAGGAGGAGCAGGAGGAGCAGGAGGAGCAAGAGGAGCAGGAGGGAGCAGGAGGGAGCAGGAGGAGCAGGAGGGAGCAGGAGGACCAGGAGGACCAGGAGGAGCAAGAGGGAGCAGGAGGAGCAGGAGGAGCAGGAGGACCAGGAGGAGCAGGAGGAGCAAGAGGAGCAGGAGGGAGCAGGAGGGAGCAGGAGGAGCAGGAGGGAGCAGGAGGACCAGGAGGACCAGGAGGACCAGGAGGGAGCAGGAGGAGCAGGAGGAGCAGGAGGAGCAGGACGACCACCGGAAGAGATGGAAAACAGTGGACATCTGGAAAAATAAGGAAAAGTGCAGGAAGTCTGAAGAAGAAGAAGAAGAAGGAAGGAGGAAGGCAGAAAGAGAGAGAGTGAAACACAGAGAGGGACAGAAGAACCACAGATGGTTGAGGAAACACACCAGAGAGACGGGGAACCTGGGAAATGAGTGGTGGGATCAAGGAGAGACAGATGCAGGAGGATGTCAGCTGGAGGAGGTGCAGCAGAGATGCAGGGAGGAGAGAAGATGGGGTTAAAGGTAACAGGTCAGAGGAAGAGATGAGAAACAGAAAGTTAAAGTTAAATAGACTTTCAGAGAAATATGAACTCAGAAACATTATAATAAAAAGGAATAAACAAGTCTTCATCGTAAGAGAAAGCTTTGTGCTCAGTTTCATAATGAAGTGAAATATGTTTCACACTTCTCAACATCAGTCTGCCTCGGGGGGAGGGAGGAGGGGGGAGGAGGGGAGGTGGGGGGTCATTTTAACACTTGTACAGTGTCACACAGTTCTTCGTGGTATAAATCTGATGATGCTTCACTCTGAAGACGAAGAGGAGCCTTCAGAGGAAGATCGGTCTTCAACAGAGAGACATCTGTTTCACTGCAGCTGGATATGACAAATGTATTGTTTGTTTTTTAGATTAAAGTCATTTTGAACAAGTGACCAATGAGATGAAGAGTAAACGTACACAGCCAAGTCAATTTGTTCCAACAGCAGAAGGAAGAAGTGAACACGTATGAGGTCTTATTCACAGAACTTAAATCACATCAGTGTCCATCATATAAATAACAACAATACAACTAAAATAAAAACGGCACTTTGTTATTATTTAAAGCAGCTTATAGAACGCAGACTGAAGTATGAGACCGTCTGAGTGCATGGAGCCATAAAAGATGTCAGCGCTGTGGATGATGATGTGAGTTGTCAGCAGCAGAGTGCGAGAGCTAATGGCTTCGGCCCCGAGCGTCACCCGAGGGCCGATGATGTCACAAGAGCTCCGACACCGGAGGCAGACAGACGGGAGACGCGGCCTCGCAGAGCAGATGATGTAGTGGACAGAAGTGGACCCATATAGATCTTTCTAGTCTTCCGACCACTCAAAGCTCCTTAACACTGCATGACATAATTCACCCATTCACACACTGATGGGAGGAGCTAAGGTATTACCTGCCCATCAGGAGCAGGTAACATACATACACAGCTACAGGAGACATTTTGGAGTTAAGTGTCTTGCCCAAGGACACATGGACACGGGCTAGTGGAGCTGGGGATCGAACCACCGATGTTCTGATTGAAGGACAACCCTGCTCACCACTGAGCCACAGTCGTGTGTGTGTGTGTGTGTGTGTGTGTGTGTGTGTGTGTGTGTGTGTGTGTGTGTGTGTGTGTGTGTGTGTGTGTGTGTGTGTGTGCTCTCTTGATTTATTCCCTCAGTAAACATTGTAAACATGAGTTTATGTCTCGTAATAACACCAAAATGATTCAAATAGACCTTGTGGTTGCAGAGTTGTACTCATTTTAGTATGGGCATGCTTTTTTCGTGCGGCGGCCTCAAAAATAGGTTAGGGTCGACTCAATGATCTCTCTGGGGCGTTAATGTGAAATATATGTGGCCAAACATTTACATAAGTAGCTCCGAGCAGCATCGCGTTGGGCTGATGTCACCGCTAGATGTCGAGCCCTCAAAGCGAACAGCGGTTGAATTCATCTGTAGCCAACGACGGTGGAATAATTAAGGTAAAGAACGACATACTAGACTGAAACTCGTACAACCGTAAAAAGGAAATACAAAAAGACTGTTCGGTCCAACAACACAGGACTTTAAACCACAAAATGTCCAAAAGTCTTCATGACGGTTTGTTTTGTGGCCTGAACCTAAGTGTACTTATTTTACACATTAACCTAACTGAGTGGCTCTGTTGCTTAATGTCGTTCCAACTGACAGAATATTTGGATACTTCAAATTGAAGTACATTAGTTTGAGCAACGCACAAAAAAAGAGAATTCTCCATCTTGCGATGCATCTTCTTCCATGAACAAGAATCACAGGATCGAACGTTTGTGACTATTTCACAAACGTCCAGTGAGACGTGTTGGCTGAAGACATCTGTGGACTGACCGCCTTAGTTAGTGGTGTTGATCAGGAAGCAGCTCACGGTGAGTCAGAGTCCTGTGGTGACGCCGGAGAACTCCCTCAGTGCTCCAGGAATAAAACTAGACGACAGTCTTTGTCGGGAAGCAAACATTTCACTGAGAACCCGGTCCTCATCTGTGAGCTGTTTCCTAATATCCCCTGTGTGTGTGTGTGTGTGTGTGTGTGTGTATGTGTGTGTGTGTGTGTGTGAGGGTAAACAGGTTGTAATAAGGACAAAATGAGCATTAAACATCTTGCAATAACCTGTTTAGAACTTCCTGTTTCATTAAAGCCTCTTTACGGCCTCGGCTCATTTACCAGAGGAATTCTCATTCCAGGTGGATAACTGGATCAAAGTGCCTCCTCCGGTTTACCTCCACACCGGCTCACCTTCCCTCGTCTGGGTTCCTCTTCCAGTTCGTGTGCATCGATCGGTTCGTATGAGCTCCTCCCCGGAGATTTATTCACGGTGGTATAGAAACGAAAGAGAAAAAAGAGACTTCTCAGAAGATGGTTTAGCTTCAGACGAACAACAATCAGCAGCAGTCGGCTTCTAATAACCGAAACAGACGGAGAGACGCCTCTGAGAGGATTCAATCCCATTTTAGAACTCAGTTGATGGCAGATTGTGGCTGTTAGCAGCCGTCGTCTGTCATCCTTTAGTTGCTGTCTCCCTGTGTGAGTCCACGTTAACTCGTGGACAACGTGGGCCTGTTTGACTGCTGTCTTCTTAAGAAGAGAAGAGATGCTAATAACAACACATCATGGTGGATCCGTAGCATGCTAGCTAGTCACAGCTAGAGTCGGTACTTTGGTACAAAAACACTCAAATCCAAAGGTAGAAACGTATTAACTTCATTGCAAAAGTCTGTATATAAAAATAATTAAAGGGCGACAAATGGCTTTATAGCTAATTTAGCGTCAGAGTTACATTTTCTACTCTTATTTAAAGAAATTGTTATATTAAGATGAGAAACCTGATATCGATCTGGTGTAAATATGCAGCAGGACTAAAGATGACTGGACGGTCCTCACAAAATATTACAACATGTTTTTAAAGATTAAAGAGATAAGGTTCAACACATTAACCAGCGAGCTTTAGAGCTGTTGACTGGGGCTTTCTTTTATTTTTTGCCTGGCTAGCTGTTTCCGTATGCTTCGAGTCTTTATGCTAAGCTAAACTAAGCCAATCCCTGATGGAGAAACACTGAATCATTTACTTTTGAATCCCCCAAAATACAGAGGATGCTGGAGTCCATGGGTGGTGATCACTGTCTGGCCCCGGAGACCTAAAACTACAAGTTACAGCTGAAGACTTTGAGACATTGAGGACAAGTTGATACAAAAACAAGTGGATAAAAGACTAAAATGAAAAAGGAATAAGCGTTTCGAGGTCAGATGTTTTGTCAGGAAGGAGGTTTGCAGAAACACTCAGACAGGAAACAGAAAAGGCTACTTCCTGTAGAGCCGGCGAGAAACACAAAACAACGTCTAAAAAATAAGGAATTAAAAGCAGAAGAAAGAACAATGTTGTTTGAAAGAGAAATAGAGCGAATCCATCAGCCGTCACTGAGAGTGGATTTCCTGACAGTCAGCTTTTTATTCATGCGCCGCAGTAAAATTTACAACTTGATATTGAGCCTAAACATAGACACAAACTCCATCAACCGTGGAGTAATCTCATCCTGACACCACGCGTGATCGCAGCGCAGCAGCAGGCGTCGGGGGGATCGGCTTAATCTGCCTGTTTTCTGCTGTGAAATATCTCCTCTTCTCCTGCAGGTGATAACAGATACACCTGTACTCTACTGCCATCTAGTGGACAGACAGATAAAGGCTCTTGTTTCAGCTCCTCATCTCTTTATTTTACCTTCTGATCTTCTTGTTCCCCTTTTTCCTGCTCTTCCTATGTGGAAGATAATCTGCTGATCGGTTTATTAAGACAGGAAAAAGAACAACTGTGAAACAAAAAGGGACAATTTTTCAACCGGAAGTTTCGTCCACAAGAGGCTGAAATAAAAAACTACCACACGTTCTAAATAAAACTAAAAAGCATCCATGTTTTCTTCTGACAGCAGGTTAAATGAATCGACGCTAATCTGCCGTTAATAAAAACATTAATGTGTGTTTAGTCCTATTTAGAACATGTGACGGTGCACTTCAGCCTCTTGTGGCTGGAATGAGTATTACAAAGAATAAAAAAATAAAGACTCCTGCCTCGTTTACAGAGATCACTTTAGGAAAAGTAACTCAGAAAGATGAACCAGGCCAAACCTTTGTTCCACCTGTTATTAAGTCATAAACTATTTAGATCAGACAGGAAATGGATATCCTCTCAAGGCTTCCGTACTCTTCTCGTCTCCTCTATTGTTTCCTTTTCTCTGTTCTTTCCTTCTTCTTTTTTTTATTACATCTCTTCTTATAGAAAATAATCATATTAAATAAAAAGTGATTGAAGACCTTTTACAGTAAATACAGGATAAGGAATATTAGCCTATTTTTGAGGTTTCCGCACGAAAAAAGCATGCCCATACTAAAGTGAGTCCAATTCTGCAACCACAAGGTCTATTTGAATAATTTTGGTGTTATTAAAATGGTAATAACTGTGAGATTTTTTAAATAATGTGTAAATATCAGTGTATATGTCACTTGTTAAAAGTAAATGAAGATGGAACACAGAAGAATGAAAAGATTTCAGGTTCGCCTGAAAAAAAAAGCACTTTCAGGATGATCATCGCTTTAGAATAATGCAGTTGCAGGTTTAATCCTTTTTTATATCATATCACAATATGTGAACACTCTCTCTGCACAGTTTGACTTTGAATAAAGTGAAGCAGAAAACAACAAGAGTTTTTAGTACAGACAGGTCAGAAAAATCCTCTGAAAATTAGGATTTATTGAATAATTTAGTTCTTTATTTCTTTGACCAAAGCTATTTTTTTTACTTCTTTTTTCACTAATTATGTTTAATACATTCATATACAGCATTAACATACACAATGCCAAACTAAAATAATGTTTTTTTGCTCTGAAATCTCTATAAAATGCATATTTTTGTTCTCAAAATCAGAGTTCTGGAGAGTAAAAAGGTCTCTTCACCCAAATCCAACACAAATAAAAAACTGTACATTTTCCTCTCTGCAGGTTGTTTATCCAGCTCACCAGCAGCAGCTAAGTGGTGTGTAGGTGTGTGTAGGTGTGTGTAGGTGTGTGTAGGTGTGTAGGGTGTGTCGGTGTGCAGGAGGTCAGCCTGGACGCTGGGGAGAAGTGCTTTATTGCATTTCTAGCCTCTTAAACCCGACCAGACCTTCTGGTGGCTTCATCTTCGTTCAATCACAGACAACTTTATTTGAGTTTGAGAGGTGGCCAATAACAGTTTCCAGTTGGCTCTTTTGTACAGTGAGTTTTATTTATTATGTTTGTTACTCTGAAACGGTTCATGGAATTTAAAAGAAGCCAAAACAAAGAAACGCCTTTCGTTTCGCTCTCTGTTTTATTTATTTTTTTAAATACATTTCAGATACAGCAGCTCTGCTTTGTATCAAAACAAAAGAAGTCAGTTTTAACAAAGAAATCGACGGCCCAAGCTCGACACACTGATACAGGTGCAGGCTGGGAAATAACATCCTTGTGCTATGATATTTCATTATCATAATAACATTTGACAATTTAAAGGAAAATTATGGTTTTATACAACTCAGATGGCAGCCGGTCGACAGGTGAGATGAACCCACGTGCTTGCTACTGTTAGCTTAGTTTTTCTGAAGCGTTCCAGAGTCTTTGTCCCATTTGAATGAACCGCATTAAATGACATGACACCATGCAGTCAGGAAGGAAAGGAGAGTTTAACTCAGTGGCTCAAGCAACACTGCTAAAACATCCAATAAGTAGCTTTTGGCAACTTCTCCCAAAATAAGTCTCTGGCTACTGAGTCAGTCCACTTTAAGTGAGCCTGCGCCCGACTTCAGGGCTAACCCCACGTATTCCCTAGAGGAGTTCACTACTTGTGTAACACATTTTAGTTTAAAAAACATATTAAAAATACATTATTCCTGGTGGTTAGAGCCGGCTAGCTTGCAAAAACCCTGCACTCATTGTCACCTGACATCACCGTACCAAACAAAAGGTTGTTTCTGTACAACTTCAGAAAACATTGTTCATAAAAACAGAATTTTCCTTTGAATGCATAACCCTGTGAAGAAACATACGACGGGGCGTAGTTGGTTAAACCAAGGCCCTGCTAACAAAAGGTAACCTAGCATCACACGCATGTTAAAAACACAAAATGCTCTCTGTGTAACTAAACTAAACCTAAAGGAGAGCAGTGCATATCAAACCAGATACATTAAGATGCATATCAATCAACAGATAGAAAGTTTGATGCTCATCAAGCATCTATAGCAGTATTTTCCTGTGGCCTGTACAGACTTATCAATTAAGTTACTAAAAGAACGAGGGCCAAACCAATAAGGAGGCATGGAGGGAGAACAGCATGTCATCAGCGTACGTATTCATGTTACGGGGCGAGACAAAATATTCAGCCGATGACACACAAAGATTCAGAAGAAAATCTTGCATTGACATGCCATATTTTCAAACTACACACAAAAAACAAAGATAGAAACACATTTACATTATTGCTTGACATTCAGTTATGGCTAAAGTTCATTACAGATTATTTTATTGGGCTTTAAACCTGGAGACTGATGTTGTGATGACGTGGAGCCGGTGGTGAAACACCAACGTAAAGATGGACGAAAAGGTCTCTCCTCCCAGCAGTGGGCAGTCCAAACTTTAAAAATGTACCTCAGGTAACATATCACACACACACACACACACACACACACACACACACACACACACACACACACATACACACACACACACACACACACACACACAGGTAGGTAGGTAGTAGACTCACTTTAGTGCAACACAGTAATATTTCCATTACTTCTCTGTACTTGACTCTGCATAGTTTCTTGTTTTTAGAAGCAGTGTCTATATTGCTCTTAATACTGTGTTATTTTTGCAATATTGCTTTTATGAAGCTGGTTGAATCCAAAATGAATTCTTCTTCTTCTTCTTCTATCAGTAAATTGTAAACATGGCTGAACCAAAGAGTTAGAATTCTTCAAGCAATTCGTCTAATTTAAAAATCTTAGTTTGGCACCGAAAAACTACAAAGTCCAGTGGTTTAATTATTTTTACGTCTGCCGGGTTCATCCTGGTTAACGTGATACCTCAGGAACACCCGGAGCAATTCTGCTTGCTAATTTGGCACAAACCTCTCGGACTCAAAGATGAACTGATTAGAATTTGGTGTCAAAGGTCAAGTTCACTGTGACCTCACAAAACATGCTTTAGGCCTTAACTCAAGGACTGATATGCTAATTATGACATTTTCCCTCAAATGGATGTAAACTGCAACCCAACTGGTTGGAACAGAAGAGAGATTTATAAATGTGTGAGTTGCTTTTAAACATATTCATCTTGGGCCAGGACGTATTGACAGACTTTGCACATGACAGAAGAGAACTTGAACATTTCATATCATCTGCTCCTCATTAATATTAATGACACGCAAAACTGTTTCTGTCTTCTCAGACAACAACATTCAACTCTTCGTTTGAGTTTGTTTCCGTGTTAATGTTGAAAGAACTGCTGCAAACGAACTCTCAGCAGAAACAAGAGAACCTGCAGTTTCCTGCCAGGCCACCAGGTGGTGCTACATGCTAACTGCTACATTAGAACGAATCAGCTGCTCTGTCTGCAGGTTCCAGATGTAACCAGAGGAGGAAGAGGATGAAGAGGAGGAAGAGGCTGCTTCTGTTCTACACACCGTCAACCAACCAGAGCTCAGGAGGTTCTGCTAGCAGGTAGAAACAGGAACAGTCAGGTTTCACTAATTAATCTTAGAAGTAGTTTAGGATCAGTTCATCTTCGCTCCAGTGGTCAATAACAAGAAGATAGAATGAATATTATCAACGAACAATCAAATAACCACAAACATGGGGTCCATGTTTAAACCAGGTGAGATCCTGCTGGAGCCTTTATGCTTCTGATAATTAATAATCAAGTAAAAACTGCCTGAGAAGAGAAGTGAACATGACGTTTAGTGTTCAGTTTAATTATTCACATCTGAATTAACCTGAGTGATGCATCAACCGAGACGTGGAGGAGGAAACAGAGACGTCCTGCTCCTTCTCATCTTCACAGGCTTTAGAGTCACGAGTCCTGCTGACGTCTTTCATGAAAAGACGTTATTATACTTAAAATATAGAGGAGAGGAGACAAGGAGAGGAGAGGAGTGGAGCGGACAGGGGAGGAGACCAGGAGGGTGGACGAAGAGAGTGGAGACAAAGTGAGGAGACGAGGAGAGTAGGGGAGAAGAGGAGGGGAGGAGAAGAGGAGAGGAGAGGAGAGAGGTGACAAGGAGGGGAGAGGAAACAAAATGAGGAAACAAGGAAAGGAGAAGAGGAGAGGAGTGGAGAGGAAAGGGGAGGAGACAAGGAGGGCAGACGAAGAGAGAGAAGAGAAGGAAGGGAGGAGGAGACAAGGTGAGGAAAGGTTGCAGCCTTAAGGCTAATCTTCACTTACACAGAATAAGCTGTGAAGACGAGCTGAAGGATGAATGACAAGCAGGAAGTATGATGGTAAATAAGTTTTTGGTCTGCTTGTCAACGTAATTCATGAATTGAGCCTTTTCTAAGCCCCGCCCCCTCAGTGCTATGTTACCATGGAGCCCACACTGTCACTAACTCATTTCAAAACAGTGAACCAGTGTCACCTGGAAACAGACGTAAGATGATGAAATCAAGAAATAACTCACATTCATTAAAATACATTCAGTCCACCTTCAGTAGCTAGCGTAGCATAGACATGCTAACGCTAGTTAATGCTACGTTAACGTATTTCTCCTCCGAACTCTCCGGGTAACGAGTATCTCTGTTACACAACATTTAACCACGACGAGCTCCAAACCCACCAAACCAGCCAGAACGCTACGCTACGATTGGCCAGTCTAGGTTCGAGGGGGCGGGACTTAGCGAAGGGTCGACTGATCGATCAAACAGCGACCGCTAACGACAGCCCTTCTGAAAGCAGAGCAACCAGAAGGTTCTGGATGAATCAGTTCCTCCCAGGCCGACAGTGAAACACCAAAATAAAACCTCTGTAACTGAGCAGCTAATGGTTCATCTCTTCTTCCTGTTTGTCTTCAGGAACATTTTTAATATCTACTCTTTAATGTAAATTAGCTTTATCGCTAACGTCTGCAGATCTCCTGGATGTCTTTCTTCTTCTCTCCCCTTCTTGAACTTTGATGCAGTGGCTCTTTCCAACCTTTACCAACAACAACAGGAACAAATTTAACCCCGAGAGAAATCTAACTTTTTTTTTCTTCTCCAAAAGACAGCAAATCTGAATTTTGGAAAATGTGTCTAAAAATGTGTGACATGATTCAGAATCTATGAAATAGTGCATCCATGAAAGAGAGATGATACATCCATTTAAAACAAAGCAATGGCACCATTATATATATGTATATACATATATATATATATGTATATACATATATATATATATGTATATACATATATATATATATGTATATACATATATATATATATGTATATACATATATATATATATGTATATTATACGATTGTAAACTGATGGGCGTCCAGCTTCAGCTGCTCCTGCTGATGAAGAGCAGCAGCTCGTACCTCCTCGTCTCCTCCAGCTGATGTGATGGAAATCGGTCCAGAGACAAACTGAAGAAGAATACTGAGTCTTTCAACGTTAGAGATGAGTCCAGATCCAGGACCCGGGGACACGACAGGTGTGTTAATGCAGGTGGAGGGAGACCGTCTGATTCCTCCCTGCATCCAGACCCAGAGCCATGAGAGGAGGAGGAGGAGGAGGAGGAGGAGTAGTAGTAGAGGAGGAGGAAGAAGAGTTCAAATCTCCCGGTTCTTGAGGACTCTGAGGAGTGTAGAGTTCCGTCCTCCACGGCGGTTTTAAACTGGACCTGGTCAGTCCGGATCTGGCAGCTCAGCTGGGTGGAGCTCCTGGTCCCGGTCTAGTCATCGCCTTGCAGGGTCAGGAGCTCCTGGTCCCGGTCTAGTTGTCGCCTTGCAGGGTCAGGAGCTCCTGGTCCCGGTCTAGTCGTCGCTCTGCAGGGTCAAGAGGTCCTGGTCCCGGTCTAGTCGTCGCCCTGCAGGGTCAGGAGCTCCTGGTCCCGGTCTAGTCGTCGCTCTGCAGGGTCAGGAGCTCCTGGTCCCGGTCTAGTCGTCGCTCTGCAGGGTCAGGAGCTCCTGGTCGGCTCCGAACAGCTCCTTGTAGAGAGGAGGGAAGTGAGTCCTCACCGTGTCGGGGTACACCGCCCTGAACGCTGACAGCTTCTCTGTGTGTCGACTGCACAGGGAACGCAGAGCTGACACCTTACATCTGAGCTGAGGGGGGAAGGGAAGGGGGGGGGGGGGGCAGGGCAGACAAAGACAGGAGAGAGGAAATCCGAGAGGAGCCAAGGAGAGGAGAGGAGAAAAGGAGGGGAGAGGAGACAAGGAGAGGAGAGGAGAAAAGGAGGGGAGAGGAGGAGGGAGACGTGGGGAGAGAGGAAGACATGGGGAAACATGAGGCGACAAGAGGAGAAGAAGGAAGCCAGGAGAGGAGACAAGGATGATAGGAGGAAGAGACATAGGAGAGTAGGAGACGGGAGAAGAGTTATTACACATTTAATCTTCAGGTTTAGATTAAAGTTCAGAGACTAACGTCATCACATGTATAGAAATCTGTTTCATGGGACTAAAATATGAATATTGTTCTGTTTGGTTTAAATATGAATGTTTCTACTTCTAGATTTTGATGTTCCAGATGTTGTAGTTGTGGATGTTGTAGCTGTAGATGTTGTACTTGTATATGTTGTACTTGTAGATGTTGTACTTGTAGATGTTGTACATGTAGATGTTGTACTTGTAGATGTTGTACTTGTAGATGTTGTACTTGTAGATGTTGTCGATGTTGTACTTGTAGATGTTGTACTTGTAGATGTACATGTAGATGTTGTAGTTCTTGATGTTGTACTTGTAGATGTTGTACTTGTAGATGTTGTAGTTCTAGATTTTGTAGTTCTAGATTATGTAGCTCTAGATTTTGTACTTTAGATTGTACTTGTAGATGTTGTACTTGTAGATGTTGTACTTGTAGATATGTTGTAGTTCTAGATGTTGTAGTTCTAGATGTTGTAGTTCTAGCTATTGTAGTTCTAGATGTTATAGTTCTAGATATTATAGTTGTAGATGTTAAGATTCTAGACGTGTACTTGTAGATGTTGTAGTTCTAGATGTTATAGTTTTAGATGTTGTACTTGTAGATGTTGTACTTGTATATGTTGTAATTATAGAAGTTGTACTTGTATGTGTTGTAATTGTAGATGTTGTACTTGTAGATATGTTGTAGTTCTAGATGTTATAGTTCTTTATGTTGTAGTTCTAGATGTTATAGTTCTTGATGTTGTAGTTCTAGATGTTGTAGTTGTAGATGTTGTAGTTGTAGATGATGTACTTGTAGATGTTGTAGTTGTAGATGATGTACTTGTAGATGTTGTAGTTGTAGTTGTACGTGTAGATGTCGTTGTTGTATATGTTGTAGTTGTAGATATTGTAGATGTTGTACTTGTAGATGTTGTACTTGTATATGTTGTAATTATAGAAGTTGTACTTGTAGATGTTGTACTTGTAGATATGTTGTAGTTCTAGATGTTGTAGTTCTAGATGTTGTAGTTCTAGCTATTGTAGTTCTAGATGTTATAGTTCTAGATATTATAGTTGTAGATGTTAAGATTCTAGACGTGTATTTGTAGATGTTGTAGTTCTAGATGTTATAGTTTTAGATGTTGTACTTGTAGATGTTGTACTTGTATATGTTGTAATTATAGAAGTTGTACTTGTATGTGTTGTAATTGTAGATGTTGTAGTTGTAGATGATGTAGTTATAGATGTTATAGTTATAGATGTTGTAGTTCTTGTACTTCTATATGTTGTAATTGTAGAAGTTGTACTTGTATGTGTTGTAATTGTTGTACTTGTAGATGTTATACTTGTAGATATGTTGTAGTTGCAGATGTTGTAGTTGTAGATGTTGTAGTTCTAGATGATGTACTTGTAGATGTTGTAGTTGTCGTTGTACTTGTAGATGTTGTAGTTCTAGATGTTGTAGTTGTAGATGTTGTAGTTCTAAATGTTGTGCTTGTAGATGTTGTACTTGTAGATGTTGTACTTGTAGATATGTTGTAGTTCTAGATGTTGTAGTTGTAAATGTTGTAGTTCTAGATGTTGTAGTTCTAGATGTTGTAGTTCTAGATGTTGTTCTTGTAGATGTTGTAGTTGTAGATGTTGTACTTGTAGATGTTGTACTTGTATATCTCGATGTTGTATTGTAGATGTTGTACTTGTAGATGTTGTACTTGTAGATATGTTGTAGTTCTAGATGTTGTAGTTGTAAATGTTGTAGTTCTAGATGTTGTAGTTCTAGATGTTGTAGTTCTAGATGTTGTTCTTGTAGATGTTGTAGTTGTAGATGTTGTACTTGTAGATGTTGTACTTGTATATCTCGATGTTGTATTGTAGATGTTGTACTTGTAGATTTTGTAGTTCTAGATTTTATAGTTCTAGATGATGTAGTTCGAGATGTTGTACTTGTAGATGTTGTAGTTCTAGATGTTGTAGTTCTAGATGTTGTAGTTGTAGATGATGTAGTTCTAGATGTTGTACTTGTATATATTGTAATTGTAGAAGTTGTACTTGTATATGTTGTAATTGTAGATGTTGTACTTGTAGATGTTATACTTGTAGATATGTTGTAGTGTAGTTGTTGTACTTGTAGATGTTGTAGTTCTAGATGTTAAAGTTCTAGATGTTGTAGTTCACCTTCTTGCCATGTGAGGGCGTCCTAAGACCATTTTCAAACTGCACTGAATAGAAACTGCATGAGCAGATTCAAACCGTTCAAAACTATCAATTATTAATTATATGATTAATAAGAGAAAGAAACATTAACCTCACAGAACAGCGTCGCTGTGTTAGCCCCTCCCCCACGGCTACTGTTGCTAGGCCAACGATATCAGTGATGTGTGCGCGTTTGCGCATGTGTGCGTGTGTGTGAGTGCGCATGTGCGTGTGTGTGTGCGTGTGTGTGTGAGTGCGCGTGTGTGTGTGTGTGTGTGTGCGTGCGTGTGTTTGCGCGCGTGTGGGTGTGTGCGTGTGCCTGTTTGTGCGTGCGTGTGCGTCCGTGCGTCCGTGCGTGCGTGTCCATATATGCTTGTGTGTGCGTGCGTGCCTGTGTGCATGCGTGTGTGCGTGCGTGTGTTTGTGTGTGTGTGTGTGTGCGTGCGTGCCGGTGTGTGTGCCGGTGTACGTGTGTGTGCGTGTGTGTGTGTGCGTGCCTGTGTATGTGTGTGTGTGTGCGTGTGTGTGCGTGCGTGTGCGTGTGTGTGTGTTTGTGCGTGCGTGCGTGCGCGTGCGCGCGTGTGTGTGCGCGTGTGCGTGTGTGTGTTTGTTTGTGCGTGCGCGCGCGCGTGTGTGTGTGCGTGCGCGTGTGCGTGTGTGTGTGTGTGTGTGTGTGTTACCTTGCTCAGCGCTCCGTCCTCTCTCTGGTTCTTCTGCAGGACGTGCTGTAGAGCCAGCTGAGTCTTCTGCTGCAGCTTCTCCACCTGCAGCTTCTCCTGCAGCCACGACCGGTCTGCAGAAACAACAACAATAACAACAATAACAACAATAACAACAATAACAACAACATTAGAGTTTGAAGCTGCCCATCGCGTGGAGGACTCACCTGCAGACAGCAGGATGAAGGCGGAGAACAGAGCGAGCTCGTCCTCCGACAGACGCAGCGAGCTCATCCCTTTAGCGAAGTCAAACACAGACGAGATCAAGTCGTCACAGCCTGCAAACACACACACCGTAATAATAATAATGAGAATAATAATGATGACTTGATAAAGAAATGTGTATTATTTTCTAATTAATCGTCTTTTTTTCTCTCAGTATAATAAAAAAGAAGTCTCTAACAGACTGACCTTAAGACGAGGATGGAGGTCAAAGAGTCAAAGAAGAATTGTACAGTTTGCGACGTAATAACGTCAGTTAGTCATCTTTCATTTAGCTGGTATGAAACTTTTAAAAAGTAAAAAATGATACAATATAAACATGAATATTAACAGATAAAGTCCCGCTCTCATTCTGGATGCCTAGCTTCAAAATGTCTCCCTAAGCCAGTGTTTCTCAAACGGTGGGGCGCGCCCCTCTAGTGGGGCGCAGTGGTATGACAGGTGGGGCGCAGAGGGAAATGCAGAATATTTTTATTTCAAGAACTTTATTGAAAACTTCACATATTACAAAAGTACAAATTACACGGACATAAAACTTGCTGTGTTCACACAAAAATACGAATATTCGTTCATTTCCGCCATCCACCGTGGAAGAAATAACCACCAGTTCTGCTTTGTACATGTTGTGGGAGTCCCACAAACGTCGGAACATCAAACGCCCTCATGTCTGGGTTCTTAATATATAATATATAATATATAATATCACCCGTAGCTGCACACAGCTTCTCCAGGATCGGGATGACTGCCACTTCCAGTCTATCAACTTCTCCTCCATAGTTTCTAGCAAGACATCAGTGATGACGGGCGGAGCTTCTCTACACTGATTGGCTTTAAAGACACAGCATCACGCGAATGAGGCGAATTGTTCGTGTGGCGTCATTCGCGCCACCCGGCGGAAATTCACGTTATTCACATCAATTCGCGTCTGTGCAGTGACTTTGACTCATCTCCTTACCCTATCTCTAAGGCTGAGCCCTACAGAGGAAACTCATCTCCTTACCCTATCTCTAAGGCTGAGCCCTACAGAGGAAACTCATCTCCTTACCCTATCTCTAAGGCTGAGCCCTACGAGGAACTCATCTCCTTACCCTATCTCTAAGGCTGAGCCCTGCAGAGGAAACTCATCTCCTTACCCTATCTCTAAGGCTGAGCCCTACAGAGGACTCATCTCCTTACCCTATCCTAGGCTGAGCCCTACAGAGGAACTCATCTCCTTACCCTTCCTAAGGCTGAGCCCCAGAGGAACTCATCTCCTTACCCTGGAACTCATCTCCTTACCCTATCTCTAAGGCTGAGCCCCAAAAACCACTCTACCCTATCTCTAAGGCTGAGCCCTACAGAGGAAACTCATCTCCTTACCCTATCTCTAAGGCTGAGCCCTACAGAGGAAACTCATCTCCTTACCCTATCTCTAAGGCTGAGCCCTGCAGAGGAAACTCATCTCCTTACCCTATCTCTAAGGCTGAGCCCTACAGAGGGAACTCATCTCCTTACCCTATCTCTAAGGCTGAGCCCGGCCACCTTACGGAGAAAACTCATTTCGGCCGCTTGTATCCGAGACCTCGTTCTTTCGGTCACGACCCAGAGTTCGTGACCATAGGTGAGGGTCGGAACGTAGACCGCCCGCTAAATTGAGAGCTTTGCCTTCCGGCTCAGCTCCTCTTCACCAAGACGGTCCGGTGCAGCGCCTGTTTTACTGATGCAGCCGCACCGATCCGCCGGTCGATCTCCCGCTCCATCTGACCCTCACTCGTGAACAAGACCCCGAGATACTTGAACTCCTTCGCTGCCTGTACTTTCGTGTACATGTTTACGTTACGCCGTTAACAGGTTATGGTTGCGTATGCGCGACGGCCAAGATCCTTGGCGACTCACACGGCGTTCTGCTTCCCGTCACCACATCCTACCTCTGAGAGATCGCTGCTCTGCTGTTGCCTCTCTCCAAACAAAGTACAGATCTGAGCTCTACATGGAGCCTGGATTGAGAGAGGCCGTATCAAGTCTGACACCCCGTTTTAAAAAGATTTCTAGTGGACAGCAGGCTCACTGCTCCACTAATACTGAGACAACTTTATGGCTCACACATATCTGACCTCATTTTGTTTGGTTTTGCAGAGGTTGCACGTTATTGTTGTTTTGAAAATGTATGCAGTGTAAAACTCAGTAAAACTCTTTATTGTCAAATATTTGAACTTGTTTTGTTTAGTTTTTCACAGGTTGCACTTTTATTGTTATTATCTTGAAAATATAATCAGTGCAAAACAGGTTAATTGCAGCCACCATAACCTATATTTTTGCCAAATATTAGTTATTTTTTGGACAGATAGAACTTTATTTGCATTGTTCTAACAAAGTGATTGCATATTTTGTTTTTGTCTGATGGCGCAATCTGGTTTACTTGAAAGTGATTGCAATTTTCTTTATCTATTAGTTGAAAAAACACAGATGGAGGAGTCACAAAATGTTGCTATTTCAATAAAAATTCAACATGGACCATTTTGTTACAATTTTGTTGGGGCGGTGGAGCATGAACATTTTTCTTCCTCCAAAGTGGGCGTGAAAGAAAAAGTTTGAGAACCACTGCTCTAAGCCATGTGATCACTTATTGATCCATTCAATTGGTTTAGAGCTCCACAGCAAACACAGCACATCAGGAGGAGACGTTGTTCTGCAGTGAGAGGAAGAAGAAGAGGAAGAGGAAGAGGAAGGGGAAGGGGGAAGAGGAAGAGGAAGGGGAAGAGGGAAGAGGACGGAGAAGAGGAACTCACCCAGAGCTCTGAAGACGTCTGGACCTGCAAACTTCCCGTCGAAGTAGACGGTGTTGTTCTGAGAGTCGAACAGCCGACACATCCGGACCAGGACGACCTCCAGAGAACCTGAGAGGGGGGAGGGAGGGTTACCATGACGATCAGATTCGTCAGTTATTTTTAACTAAACTTCCTAAACTTCCACAAGGAAATCACATTTTACTGGAGCTGAGAACATAGAGGGCATGTGGTGCATCAAAGAAGACGGTATAATATTGTATTGATTCTTTGGACAACGACACAATATTTACCGATATCACAAAGTCGACCACGATGAGATATTGATTTGATTCTATTCAGCAGTATTCGATAATAATAAATGTCTATAATCATAAAAATAGACAACAGAGAAGATGAAGGCGTATCTTAAACATGATGATATTTATTGATCCAGAATAATCTTTACGGCCCAAAACGAGCTACTTCCTGTTTGCTGGTTAATGCACGACAAAATAAGGAATTTTGCTTTTCCACTTTCTGATATGAACAGACCTCAACACAGCTTCAATAACAAAAAAAATATGTCTGGAGAAATAATTCACTAAAATCTAGAGATGGAAAATGAAAACCTGTAAAAGTCTAAAGGACAGAAAACAGAAAACGAGGATCAAAGTCAGACGAAGACACTGAACCTTTCATTTTGAATATTCAGGAGACATTTCTGTGATCAATATGAACATCGTTAAAGTAGTGGTTCATATTCATCTCTTTTCTTATTGTCAATACATCCCATAAACAGATGAAAACCAACAGTCTGGTATTTGATCTCAATACGTTCTGACTTCCTGTCTGAGGCTCATTGGTTCCAACTGAAGACGCAAACCTTTAAAAACAAGTTTGTAGTTTATTTTCATAAGATTCTGTAGTTTCCTAAAACAGGAGGAAATAGTGCATTTTTTGGGGCCTATCTTCAGTGGCGGATGAATCTACATGTGGTGCTGCAGTGAGTCAGAGTGATGATGACGGTGATGAAGGCCTCTCACCAGCCTTCAGCAGGACGATCTGGTCGTTCTGACAGAGGTCCATGAAGCCGTCGATGCGTTTGGCGAACTCCACCACGTACTGGATGGCCTCGGTGATCTTCACGGCGCACAGCTGCCACATCACCTCCCGCGGCTGAGGAGACGGAAGACACTCAGACTGAGTACCTCTGAACCTGAAGGGCATCTCAAGGTGTCACCCTCAAAAAGGTGCCCCGGTGGCCCGGGCCCCTCGGGGCCTCACCTTGCTCTGGTAGCTCTCCACCTCGTCCTGCAGGAAGTTCTGCCAGCTCATCTGCTGCAGCTCCTCCCTCAGGTACTGGCACGTCTCCAGGTGGGACTTGGAGACGACCTGAGCCAGGTGATCTGCAACAGAGCAGGACGGTGAGCCGGGTTCACCCGCGTGGTCCGTCAGGGGCCACGGGGCCGAAACAACACCACACGTGAGAAGCAGTAATGTGGAAGGAGAGGAAAGTCCCTCCTCGGGGGCATTTCCTGTTCCCACCTATAAACCTACCATAAAACCGAATATGTTGGCTTGGCAATGCTCCTATCATCTGTAGGGGCTTCTCTAAACCAGGTGATGGCAGACAGGAAGTGGATCTTTTCCTACTCGTACCCCTCTACTTCAGCATGCGACGGGTCGGCACTGTTACTTCCTGCTTCCAGGAAATAGCCACACCCTCACACCCTGAGGCGTTCTGCTCTTTTGAACGTTGCCAGGCTGAGTTCCAGCGATTGAACCGTTACAAACACACGAAGGAGAGACGCAGTCAGCTGGTGACCCGCTGATGGAACACATGAACACGTCTCTGATGGATTATTATTATTATTATTATCAATGCTACTGGTTTCCTCGCCATCGTTACGGTGAAAGATTTTAAAATAATTCTAACTCTGAGGTCAGAAACCTCTCTGGTACGAAGTATTGAATGTTCTTGTTAATCAAAAATATGCAATTAAAAATATGTTTCTCCCATAATGAGGACATTGTAATGATACATTCTTCTTCATCGATAAACTTGAATTCTGCAAAGAAGGAAACGAGTCCTAGCCAATCAGAGACCAAGGAGGGCGAGACTTCACGTAACAAAATCCATCAAACTACCAAAAATAACCAGAATGAACCAAATCTTTATTCTGTATGAAACCGTGTCAACAAAGTGTTTGTGAACGCAGCTCAGAGGAAGAAACAGCAGCGACTCTCTCGATGTGTTCCAGCACGGAGGAACGAGACGAGATCAAACCGAGGGACGGGAACACAGAAACACAGAAACAGTCGGCTCCTTTCCTTTGTCAGAGAGAGAAACCAGGAGCAATGAATGAAAGAGAAATCTCCAGAGAGACCGAGGAGATGATTTCCCCATCGAGTGCCCCGCCACGTCCCACTTGGCCCTAATTAACACACTGCTAATTACCACACAGAGATTTTAATGAGCTCGGAAGATGAGTTTTCAACCTCCTGCTATTTTAAACCACCTCTCCGTCTCTGTTTGCCCCACAGTTCTCTCTCTCTCTCTCTCTCTCTCTTCTTTTATTCCTCCACCTCTTCTTTCAAGATATTTCCTCATCTTTTTTCCCTGCAGCTCTCGACAACCTTCTGCCGCGTGCTGGAGTTTCTCTCTGGGTTCACTTCTCACAGCTCCACACATCCGCCACAGAAGGACGGTCGCACCGGGAATTGAACCGCTGGACATCCACGTTGTGTTTTCTAGAGAAACAAAGACGTTTGTCCAGAAGATCTTTAGCTTCGATGAATATTCTGCTCATTTAGTGCTGAACTTGGAGACGTTGCATCTTTTTGTTCGACTCTCACTGCCTGGTTATTAAAGTCCTTTCATTTTTAGATGAGCTAATTTGTAAAATAAGTCATTTATGTAGCAGAATTATATTTAAACTCTTAGTTCATTTAGATTTTGGAGGAGCAACGGATCATAAAACTCACGGTTTAGATCGGATCAACACAACAGAAAGCAAATTAAACTTTTAGACTTTTAACTGATCATTAATGATCCATATCAACAGATCCATATCTCTTTGAAGTTGGATTACAGCAGTTGGTCCACAAGGAGCCAGAACGTTAAAACATTAAAAATACTAAATGTAATACTTTTATTTTGTAATTTATAGTATTTTCTTCTTTGTAAAAATATTATAAGTAAATAAAATATATTATTTTATATTCATTCTTGGTGTTAATGAAGTGTAATAATGAGCTGAGAGCGTGTTAGGAAGTTAAACAGCTCATAATTCATCTCTAATATCTATTTTATATTCATGTGAAAACTGATTTATCACCAAGTCTACATTTTACTAGATTACATTGAACACATCATGAGAACATTATAATTTACCTTCAGCCAGTACTCATGTTCACTGAGCAGAGCCTGAACGCATCATGAGAACGTTATCATTTACCTTCAGCCAGTACTCATGTTCACTGAGCAGAGCCTGAACGCATCATGAGAACATTATCATTTACCTTCAGCCAGTACTCATGTTCACTGAGCAGAGCCTGAACGCATCATGAGAACGTTATTATTTACCTTCAGCCAGTACTCATTTCTAGCCACTATATTTACACTGTGCTGGTTAACGTTAACCCCGTGAGGGGGTCCAGTATGGATCCCGGGTTGATCCACCCGGGTTCCTCCTGGTTCCTCCTGGTTCCTCCGTCTTACCGAGTTCAGCCATGGACACGGTGGGCGACGCGTCTCCGTCGCTGAAGGAGCAATATGGGAAGAAATCGTTATTGGACCCGTAGTCGCACAGCGGCTCCGGTTTGATGCCGTTAATATCGATTCCAGACTGATCCGGGGACGGCTGGATGTCCAGGTAGAACCCACGACCTTCTCCTCTTTCTCCTCCTGCTCTTTCTCCTCCTCCCCCTCCTCCTCCAGAGTCTGCCTGTTGGTGGAAGAGAAGGTCTTATAGATCATGTGACCGTGTGGTGATTCAGTCCCTCTGAGACTCACTGAGAAGTAAAAAGCTCGGACCTTGGAGGATACTGATCCTCCTTCAGGAGAGTTCTGCTCCATGTAGCCTCCCAGCTCGTCGGGCAGCTCCGTGAGGCCGTACTGGGGGGACAGCGGCTCGCCCTCGCCCGGGGACGGGCTGCCGAGGCCGGGGTGGGCCAGGAGGACGGGGCCCTGCTGCTGCTGCTGCTGCTGCTGGAGGCGGTGCTTCTGCACCTCAGCGTACAAACTGTCTCGCTGCTTCTTGGACATGCGACCAAACTTCACAGCTGTGTTTGAGGTGGAGGAGAAGGGAGCAGGAAAACAATACGTCAGGAGGGATGTGTTGTGTGGATATGTACGGCGTCAGGCCCCCCCCTGGTCTTCACCTACAAAATGTCATTCAAAGAGACGTGTAATAACCAGGAAGAGACTGAAAACCTACCACAAAGACATGAAACCACTTCAAAGATACTGAAAACAACCACAAAGACACATCAAATGACATAAAGCAACTACAAAGAAACACACAACTCACAAAGAGGCACACAGCCTCTATAAACAACAAAAGAGGTGTGTGTGTGTGTGTGTGTGTGTGTGTGTGTGTGTGTGTGTGTGTGTGTGTGTGTGTGTGTGTGTCTCACCGTCTCGGGACATGCCCACACTCAGACATTTCTGCAGACGGCAGTGTTGGCAGCGGTTGCGGCTGGTTCGGTCGATCAGACAGTTTTTCTGCCGCGGACACGAGTAGGCAGCGTTGCTCTGCTGACTCCGCCTGAAGAAGCCCTGAGAGACGAGGGGAGTCTGAGTCACGTGGAACAGTTTGTATATTCACGCAGTCACTTTTAAAAAATATCGCGGCTTTTCTTTACTTCACTTTCCAGCCTCTTTCCTTCTGCTCGCCTAACGGAGCTCTGCGGCCTCCACCTGGCCTCTACCCGGCTTCCACACGGCCTCTACCCGGCTTCCACACGGCCTCTACCCGGCTTCCACCTGGCCTCTACCCGGCTTCCACCTGGCCTCTACCCGGCTTCCACCTGACCTCTACCCGGCCTCTACCCGGCCTCCACCTGGCCTCTACCCGGCTTCCACACGGCCTGTACCCGGCTTCCACACGGCCTCTACCCGGCTTCCACCTGGCCTCTACACGGCTTCCACCTGGCCTCTACCCGGCTTTCACCTTGCCTCTACCCGGCTTCCACCTGGCCGCTACCCGGCCTCTACCCGGCTTCCACACGGCCTCTACCCGGCTTCCACGCGGCCTCTACCCGGCTTCCACGCGGCCTCTACCCGGCTTCCACCTGGCCGCTACCCGGCCTCTACCCGGCTTCCACGCGGCCTCTACCCGGCTTCCACGCGGCCTCTACCCGGCTTCCACACGGCCTCTACCCGGCTTCCACGCGGCCTCTACCCGGCTTCCACCTGGCCGCTACCCGGCCTCTACCCGGCTTCCACGCGGCCTCTACCCGGCTTCCACCTGGCCTCTACCCGGCCTCTACCCGGCTTCCACACGGCTTCTACCCGACCTCCACACGACTTCCACCTGGCCTCTACCTGGCCTCTACCCGGCTTCCACCTGGCCTCTACCCGGCCTCTACATGGCTTCCACATGGCCTCTACCCGGCCTCTACATGGCTTCCACCTGGCCTCTACCCGGCTTCAACATGGCCTCTACCCGGCCTCTACCCGGCTTTCACACGGCTTCTACCCGGCCTCCACATGGCCTCCACACAGCTTCCACCTGGCCTCTACCCGGCCTCTATCCGGCTTCCATCTGGCCTCTACCTGGCCTCTACACGGCTTCCACCTGACCTCTACCCGGCCTCCACACGTCCTCCACCTGGCCTCTACCCGGCTTCCATCTGGCCTCTACCCGGCCTCTATCCGGCCTCCATGCGGCCTCCACACGGCTTCCACCTGGCCTCTACCCGGCCTCTACCCGGCTTCCACCTGGCCTCTACCCGGCCTCCACACGGCCTCCCATCAGCTGTCTCTCTCTGTTGTGGTTGCACACACACCGCTGCTCGTTGGCTGTGAACGAGCCTCCGGCTGCGGCTGCGGCTGCACACGCGCTGGTTTGGGGAAGCGTTTCTAACCGGGAGAAGGATTTTGGTGCCAAACGGTTGTGACCGATGGTCCAAAACTGAGCAAGGCAAGGCAAGTTTATTTGTATAGCACATTTCAACAACAAGGCAATTTAAAGTGCTTCACATAAAACCATTAAAAGCATCAAAACATGATGCAAAAAAATTAGCGTCAAACGTTTCCCTGTGATCCCGTTAATGAGAGCACGGGAAATTGCCCCGATCCAAATAACCACCTGCAGTAACCGCTTATCACCATAGGTGTCGCTAAAGAGAAGGAAACAGAGATATTCTAGATTGTAACTTTAAGTCAAGTCAAATTAATTCACATTTAACATCAAAGTTTTAAGCAAAGTGCTTCAAAGACAACTTTAAAGTAAAATTAAGACAAAAAACAAACGGGTAATTAACTCTTAAAACATTTTTATAGTTATATTAATAATCAGGGGGATTCAAACATTATTGTAAAAATGTGGGTTTAAAGAGGCAATAAATAGGGAATACTGGTAGAAAAGGTCTGGCGACTAAAACCCATGAATGTCAGACGTGCTCTACATTCTGCCCAACTTCAAACATAATGAGTGAGGCGTGAAAATCACCCAATGTGGACAGTTATTATATTCAAAATGGGACCATGTACAGTTTAAAACATAAATATCTGATGCACCATTTCAGGTTGAAGCTTGAAGCTGCTTCACATCTGTCGAAATAAAGAGAACAATAACAAACAAACATAAACGTGATACAAAAGCTTAGGATATCGGTCTAGATTGTAATGTATTAATATCTTATTACTTTCTGATGTGTTCACAGCAGCCTCTGATTTTTTAAACTTTAAAGAAGACACAGACAAACTACTCATACTGTGATTGAGGCAGCAGCAGACACGTTTACCCACAACGTTCACATTCTGATCCTAAAAACATCAAACGCCATCACGTCTTAAGCCTGAACGTTGTACACAAACAGATGTTTACACTGAGAGGAGGCAGGGAGCTCAGCCTCCACCAGAAGTGAGAGGATGAGGAGGAGGAGGCGGGGCTTACCTTGCAGCCCTCGCAGGTGATCACCCCGTAGTGGATCCCTGATGATTTATCTCCACAGATCTTACAGGGAATGATTTCAATCTGAGCTGCAGACACACGGAGAGAGAATCAAACCGTCAGGACGACACACTCAGATCCACAAGACGGTTACCATGACGACTTCATCCTCCGGTTCGTTCCCTCTTCGATGACATGAAGAGGACGAAGTTTAAAGACTCTTCATTAACGTCAAACTATGAAAACGTAGCCAGCAGTCCGTTCTCAGGTGTTCTCGTCTGTAATGAAGGAACGCTGAGGAGGAACTTCCTGTTTCATTAGTAAACTCAGGTAGGGTTCATCTTTCAACATGGGGAAAAATAACATAAATATTCAAACAGTAAAGGTAAAAAAATGTAAAGTTCATCATCTAAAAGCACAAGAAACCATTTGAATTTGTTTGTGATCAACAAGTACTCCAAAAAACAACCACATATTTTCATATTTTCATAAAATAGAGTTTTTTTGATCAGCAGGACGACATCGTCAGTCATGAATCACCGTTTGATTAATAAATCTCTTCGACGAGGTTTATTATGAGGGAGAAGTTGTCATTTGGGTCACAATAATAAACACCTAGTTATGGTTATGGAATGATGGTGGTGATGTGGCTTTAAGAACAACAACAACGACGATGAAAACAGGAAGTGAACCTTGTTTAAGTCCGATGCTTTGTGGCTCAATAATGACTTATTCTTCTTTGGCTCATAACTCATAACTCATTACTCATTACTCATAACTCATTACTCATTACTTATAACTCATAACTCGTAACGCATTACTGATAACTCATAACTCATAACTCATTATGCATAACTCATAACTCATACGGCCACTAAAGGGCGCTGCCACTGACCTTCATAAAACAACATGGAGGAAAACTAACCAGCCATCAGCAGATAATCTACAGGAAATAAAATGTTAAAGTCTGACTCCACACAACCTTTAATTACTAAATTATGGATAAAAGACGAGGCTCATTGCTGAATTTGTTAAAGGCAGCGTAACTACGGCAACACATCTGAGGAGTCACCTGATCAGGAAGTGAAGCAACAGAATAAATGAATGGGGTTTTGCAACGACAGCAGAAGCTGATACAGATATCAATATTACATCATTTTATCATTTTTACATGAACATAAACGTACATTTTTGGTTATTAAAGTCATGACAGAGAAATACGGACTAAGTGGAACATTTTAAAAACATGACATTTTACACAAGTGAGGAATAAACAACACTAGAAGGAGAACATTATATGTTTAGGGCTTTTATTTTGAAAGGTCAGAACAGAAGGAGTCATAGAGGTTTGAGACCAGGCAGCCTCTGTGATGTTGTAAGTTATGAATATATGTGAATGTGATCGGTTGAAAGCTCAGAAGAAATTACCTCGTTCTGAAAAGACAATTACGATATTTTCTGTGTGAAAGAACTCATGAAAAAAACAACAAAGAACGACAAAGATATAATAATAATAATTTAAAATACATATTAAAGTTGAGTTAAATAATGTCATTATTATTCTGCTCATGTAAAATGCAGAAAATAAAAACATGTACTGTTAAGTTTGAATTAGTCGTTCTCTGACCAGCACTCTTATTTCTGTCTCCAGCTTTTCCAAGTATTTAATGTTGACTAATTTAAATCAAATATTCATATTCATAACATTACAATGACAGCGGTTCTCAATACGTTGCTCCTGTTTAACGGATCCGATCAGAAGTGAAGGATCTCAGAGCTCCGACTCCATCTGAAAACACACTTTGTGTATTTATACACTCAGCCGGTATATTTAGCAGAGTTATGTAAGTGTGCAGCCACAGACACACACACAGACACACACACAGACACACACACACAGACACACACACACAGACACACACACACAGACACACACACACACACACAGACACACACACAGACACACGCACGCACGCACGCACAAACGCACGCACGCACACACACACACACACACACACACAGACACACACACACACACACACACACACACACACACACACACACACACACACACACACACATAGAGGAGTCTTAAGACAGAGACGTCTCCCAGCTGTTTGTCTGCAGCTCAGAAACAATATGAGAGTTCATGTCTGGTTTTGAATCTGCTCCCGGGTCAGATTCTCTTCGTTCATCTGTCTAAATAAAAACACCTGCTTATGTTTTTATTCAAACCAACGATCTTCACGTCGATGCCAATGACCTCCCGTTCTGTAATATTCATTTTGAAAAGCAAGAACTGACAAATAAGAAAAGTACTCAAACTCCAAAATACTTTGTTTGTCTCTGCATCTGGTTTTAAAAACAGCTCAGTGTTCACATTCTAACTGTGTGTGTGTGTGTGTGTGTGTGTGTGTGTGTGTGTGTGTGTGTGTGTGTGTGTGTGTGTGTGTGTTGAGACACAATCACATCAGCAGCGTGAATAATCCTATGAATAATATTATGAATATTGTTTCTGACCTTTCTATTATCGAGCGTGAGATTATGAAAAGGTTTCTCTCCCGACAGAGAATAAAGTTATTAGGAACATTATAAATAATCCACAAGGTGAAGTGAGTCCTGTGAATATCGCTGTTAAATGAAGAAATAATAAATATGGTCATTGGTGAGGTTGATTTTTTAAATATAATGAAAAACTAATCATCATATGATTAAAACCTAAATACATCACCACGTGCAGCCAGGCCACAACTAATGAACAGTTAAAACATTAATTTATTCTGAATTAAAAAGGCTGTTATAATTCCTCATGTGTGTAACTGAGAGATGTTTTAAAGTTAAATTATAATTATTTTTTTAAAGACATCAAAGATGTATTTGTACATCTTCAGTTTGTTATTTATTAGCTTTGGAGGTCGACACCAGCCAGGGTGTCTTAATAATTAAAATAATCATATCTGCTCATTTATATGTATTTTAAAAAATGATCTGAAACGGTGTCCCAGAGTGTAGGAGGGCGGTCCCCTGTTGGCCACATAGACGTGGATGTGTGTGAGCGGGTGACCAGTCCTCACAGATGTCTCTTGTTCCGGGACATTGTCCCCATCGGCTCCCTGCTGAGGACTTAAGGGACCATATGGCTGATTACGGGCGTTACCATGGCATCCAACACCACAGCCCGTGGTGACCTCACCGCTTCACGAAGCGGCGGTTAACACCGGCACAAACATCGGGTTAGTGGGAACAAACAACAACAGCCCAAGCTGTTTACGAGTCAGTGTTTTAAAAAGAAAGAAAAGAGTAGAATGACATCAGGGGACGAGTGATGTCACACGGGAACGTTAACAAGTTGGACTTCAGCGTCGGGTTCAGAGCCGGTTATGTCTTCATGAGATAAACAACATGATGTAACATACAGCTTTTATGTTTGTTGTTCGCAACTAAAGTAAACGAACGTCACTGTAAAACATCTGGTTAGCTTAGCTTTAGCTTTCAACCGTACAGACTGGTGGAAGCTGTTAGCTTGACTCGGCCCAAAGCTAACAAAACCCTCTGAAGCTAACGGACTAGCATGCTACAACATGTGGTAGCATGCTGGTCGGCTCCCTTTATTTTATTAACAACTTAACTTAATTTATCTCACATGAACCTTTTCTGCTTTGGCCGCTCAAATTAAATATGTCAATAAAGTTTATCCTTGATCGTTAAACTGAAGCAGAAGTCAGATAATATGAGATTAACAAACGTTTCAAAGTCAACAACCAATAAAAACCTTTCCCATACGCACCAACACTGAAACCACACACGCACACACACACACGCACATGCACACGCACACACACACACACACACACATGCACATGCACACACACACACATGCACATGCACACACACACACACACACACACACACACACACACACACACACACACACACACACACATACACACACACTCTGCTGTGCCTCCTCTCCAGTAATTAGCTCTCTGCGCGTTAATCCCGTCTGAATTCATCTCAACATCAAAGAGGTCGTTGAACAAAGCCGACGTGAGAGCAGATATTTATATTTATATGTATACACAAACACAAACATCTGCTTTGTTGTTGTTGTTGTTGTTGTTGTTGTTGTTGTTAACGTCCACCGGCCCTGAGTCCTGCTGCTTCAGTCTGACGTTTCTTTCCTTCTTCTCTGTGTTGCAGTGAGTTACATGTTCAGGTCGTCTGTATATTAAATATGAATCCTCAGCCAACAGAGTCCACGCACACACACGTTCTCGTCTTTAGTGTCTAACAGGAAGTACAACTCCGACCTGTTGAGTGAGTCTGAGCTGGTTCACTCATGGATTGAATCATTCTTTCATTTTGATTCTGCAACTGGAGTTATGTATTCATAAAGCCCCATGATTTTCATCTTAATTTGAATGACTATTGTATGAACGAACATCGCATCATGGAACCCCCTCTCATCCAGGAGGATCTGTTTCTTTCCTCCGTGACCTCCGACCTTCAACAGACACATCAACCGCTCTTCGTCTTCTTCGTCTTCTTCGTCTCCAGCAGGTTGAGTGATTATGAAATTATAACTTTTCCTTCATGGATCCCTGAAAGCAGGACTTCCATACGGGACACACGGGGCCGGACGTGTCGCCTTGGTCTTGGTCTTATTGGGGCGTTGATTATGCTAATTTACTATTCTCATGAAGGCGCTAACATTATGCTTAGTTATGGTCAGTTACTCCGTTAGTCATCAGGAGCGTTTGCTGAAAATAAAGTTGAACACTAATTGGGAAAGTTCAGACCAACTCGCTTTATTAATGTGTCTGTATTATCTTCACTGGACGTGTTTCAGAATATCTTCCATCATCTCGTTAGTCTAATTTTGAGTGAGACTCGTGCCGGCGTCTTAAAGAAAGAGAGGTCTGAATTAATATCCATAGGCTCCATGTTTGCGATATAGTTATTTAATACCTTGAATACATTCAATATCTACTCTCCGTCAGCAGTATGGAGGGCCTTGCTCGATCCAAACATCTTGTCCCCAAGATTTATTATTTAATCTCATTATTTACATAATCTCAGCATGGACGTAATAACGGCGGACATATGGCGGCACACATGACGCGCTCGTTCAGCTGAGACACGCTGACCTCCGGCCTGACCTCCGGCCTGACCTCCGGCCTGACCTCCGGCCTGACCTCCGGCCTGAGGGTCGCTTCGTGTTCACCAACGTTTCAGAAGAAACTCTGTCCATTAGAGAACGTCATCTGCAGGTGTGATATCATCTGCTCACACCAAATAAAATCTGCGTGGCGATCTGAAAACCATATTCTGCATCTGAAGTAATTGAATTCAGATGCACACTTGAAGTTCCCCCCGTGGACGCTGCGGATGCTCGGCGCGTCAATGCCCCCGCGTAGCGTGTAATTAGCGGTGCGGCGGCGCTACGCGGCGGCTAATGAGCTGCGAGGATTTGACGAGAGCCACCGCCGGTTACCGTGTTTACTCCACAACGCCGAAGCCCAAACAAGTCCCCGGTGGACAAATTATCTGAAAGCCAGCATTCAAAAATAATAAAGTTTCACAGAAACAAACGGATCAAAGAGGGAGCGGAGAGGAGGGAAGCCTTTGAAAAGGGATGTTCTAACACCACATTCAGATGGGTTCTCTTCTGCTGTTTAGTTCTGGGTCAGGTTTTAATCCAGATGTAGTTTTCAGGATGAACCGTCTTATCATCTGTTTTATAAAGTATCTCCTGGTCTTGATCACCAGTGAGGGTGTGTGAGAGGATCCAGGTCCGTCTACGTTCAGACCCTCAGCTCCGCCACGGGCCACAGAGAGAGGGAGAGGGTGAGAGAGTGAGAGAGTGAGAAAGAGAGAGAGTAAGAAAAAGAGAGAGTGAAAGGGTGAGAGAGTGAGAGAATGAGCAAGAGAGAGGGTGAGAGAGATAGAGAGAGAGAGAGAGAGTGAGAGAGTGAGAAAGAGAGAAAGAGAGATATTGAGAGGGTGAGAGCGTGATAAAGAGAGCGAGTGAGATAGTGAGAGAATGAGAAAGGGAGAGAGTGAGAAGATGAGAGGGTGAGAGAGTGAGAAAGAGAGAGTGAGAGAGTGAGAGGGTGAGAGAGTGAGAAAGAGAGAGAGTGAGAAAGCGAGAGAGAGAAAGAGAGAGGGTGAGAGAGTGAGAGGGTGAGAGAGTGAGAGAGTGAGAAAGAGCGGCCAAAATGAGCTTCCTCCGTCGGGGGGCGGAGCCTGGACACCTGGTGGGAGCTCGGACTTAAAAGATTAAAAGAGTCAAAACTGTCAAACTCTGAGCTCCGCCTCCTGGGCTGAGCGGCACGCTGCCGCCCGTCTCCGCCCATCTCCACCCGTCTCCACCCGTCTCCACCCGCTCGGGTCAGGAGGTCTGTCTGACCTCCAACACCCTCCACATGCCGCACATCGGTCTCCCCCTCCATCACGTGACCTCACGTGGTCACGTGACGGGCAGACGCAGACAGATGCAGCAGACTGATGCTCGTTGGCTTTCTTTAGCCATCGCTTCACATGTTTTTAGTGGCTGAGGGGGAAGTGATGTCACAAGTGATGTCACCCCCCCCCTCCCCATCCCTCCCCTCCCCCCCCCTCCCCCTCCCTCCAGAGAACAGTTAAATAATCTCCTGTTGTAATCCTGTGACATAACAGGCGGGCTAAACACCTCCTGCGGCGCTTTCTCACAGACTGAAGCTGGAGCAGATTTAAATCACACACACACACACACACACACACACACACACACACACACACACACACACACACACACACACACACACACACACACAGATTTGAACAGAGTGCTGGTGTTTCTTATGGAGGAACACAAATGAAACAGTGACACTATGAACTCTCCTCCTCGAGGTCGAGGTGTTGATGGATTATAATAAAAATAAACTCTCCTCCATGAGAGCTCATCTCTGTGGTGTTGAAATATTTACCGACGATGTTTCAGACACAAAGTCCCATTATTTGAATTTTGAATAAAAAGTGACGGCCCGACGATGGAGAGTAAAACTTTCACCGTCCATTTAATTATCATCTTAATGTGATGAGAGGAGGAAGGAGCTCATCTGGTGAGAAGTCAGAATAGAGACATAGAGAACATCTGCAAACAAACCACAGAAACCTGGAGGAACCGGCCGTGTCCCGTGTGAAAGTCATACCCAGAACTCAGAGTCTCAGCGGAGAGGAGAAGAGGCTCTGATTCAGCCAGCAGAGGGCAGCAAACACACAGAGGTCTGACTCTCCGGCTCCATCCCACTCAGTGACCACCTCAGGTGATAAAACATCATGTCACCTGAGACCTGATGCTTCAGGGGTATAGACTACAGTCAGTGGGGGGGCGGAGGACACAAGACACAATGCCCATGACGACCCCCCCGTCCACCCCGTCCACCCCGTCCCCCCGCAGAGAGCCAGGACACCACAGAGGTCCATCGTACCAGTTTGACCCTCTGGATCCGGATCCATAGAGGACGGGGACAATAGAGACACTTTCACTTTTCTTTTATTCTGAGAAGAACAAGTCGTCTTCATAGTTGGTGCCACTACAGCTGGAGGGTAAAATATATATATATACTATTTATATAATACGTAGACCTTTTGGCTGTGACCTTATCTGAACTCTCAACTTCACACTACTTCTGAACAGCAAAACTATTTTGGTGTGAAACATTCTCCGGTATTAACATAATAAAAAGGTATATTTTTAAGGGGAAGACAATTTTATTAAAATTGTGTTAATATCTGAACCATATTTCATGGTGGAGCTGAGTAAAGAGTCAAAGCATCACTAGTCAGCAGGGTGCTTCCTCTGGGGATCATGACAACCATCCAATAGCTGCTGAGATATGTCACTATGGTTATAAAGTTAAAACATGGATTCAGTTCATTCTGAATATATATGAGCTTCGGTGTGTTAACTTCTTTGTGCGTGTTTTTAAATGAACGTCCTTGAAAAGGAATAAAACTCTTTGTTTTCACTCAAACTGTCAAACTGTGTTTTATTCAGCACCACGTCCTCAAGTCCTCCACACGCTCACCTCACATCCTCTCATATCTCATATCTCATATCTCATATCTCATATCACTCCTTCCCTCCGCCTCCCCTTTGACTGACAGCTCCCAGAATAGCATTCACACGATGAGTGAAGGAGTCAAGTTTCCAGACTCCACGTAAACAGAAGGGCCACATGTACACAGGCACACACACACACACACACACACACACACACACACACACGCACGCACGCACGCACGCGCACACACACACACACACACACACACACACACACACACACACACACTCAGAGACGCTTTGAGGACAAACAGAGACAGAGTGGAGCATCTTCTCCGACAGAAAAAAATAAATAAACATCTTTGATGGAACTTCAAGAGCAACAAATAAATAAAAGTTAAGAAGCTGTGAAGTCAGAATGAAATCATACAGATAATAAACATGAAGGCATCAGTGTGTCCAGCTCCTGGATGGATCCTCACACACACACGCACGCACGCACACACACACACACACACACACACACACACACACACACACACACACACACTGAAACACACACTCTTACCTTTCATGGCAGAAATCACAAAATACATATTTATAATCCCGGCTCCGTGTGATCAGCAGCAGCTCTCTCTCAGCTCTGACATCCTCGGCTGCTTTCTGCACCACATGAGGATCCATGTGACCGTGACATCAGCCCCCCCTCCCCCTCCCCCACCATGCCCCGCCCCCTTTCCTGCCCCTCTGACTGACACGGCTGTCAGCCAATCAGAAGAGAGAGGACGTCTCAAATTTCTTTACCATTTTTCATTTTTACATGCTTATTGGTTTTCTTGGTGAAAGTCACATGAGAAGGTTGATATCAGTCCGTATATTATAATGCATGAATAATCTTTAATTATTTATATTTATTTACAGTTGAACCAGATCGACCACGTGAAGCTGTTTCTACCTTCGTTTAGAGAAGTGATGCATAAATGACGTTTCTTATTATTAACAGTATTATTATTATTGTCATGATTAGTAATGCATTTCCCTGTCGCTAACATTGTGAGACAACCAGCAGAGATAAACCAGATTAAAGGCGTGTTCAGACTGATGACATATAGAGTCGCTGCAAAGACGTGAAAAGGTGTGAATTTACGAAATGATGCAACACAAGTAAACATAATTAATGTCTACTTGTGGGAGTTGAAATAACACAAATCAAAGGAAGTCACGTGACGGAGTGTTATGAAAGCTAGTCGTTGTCTCTGTCTGTGGTCCCTCAAAGCTCTGATAGGGCCTCGTAGTTTAGAGACCAGGTAAATCTAGGTGTATAAATGTATGAACACTAGAGCATCTATGCTTTAAATAATAAAGTTGTATTTATTCCTATATGAAGTTATGTTGAGTGGTGATGGAGCAGCTACAATGTTAGCGTAGCCTAGCACCGATAGAGCCAAACTCCATTCAGAAAACCAGCGTTTTAAAAGTTGTTTGCTTGTAGTTTTGCTGAGAGATCTGACAAAGTATTATTTCAGACTTTCTACAAATTGGCATCATAATGCAGTTATTCATAGCATATATATCCTTTTTATTGGTTTAATGCAATTAAGTCACAGCTAAATCTGTTTATTTGGGTTCATACATATTTCAGCCGTGGTTAATAAAATAAGCACTATTGTTGGTGTCAACATGGACGTAGGCGTCTTATTTTCCCGGATATTCTCAACTTCTCCGTTGCATCTCTTAAATCTTCCCATTCGTCAGGACGAACAGAGAGCAGCATCACGACGGACGCACCGTCATCAACCCTCTGAAACAACACACGAGGTGTTTGTGCCGCCTCCGTTCATCACAAAATACACAGTTCAAAGGCAGAAAAGGAAGGAAGGAGGCGTGATACAGAAACGTGTATGAAAAAAAACCAACGAGGAAGAGAACGATCACAAAAAGAAAACACAGAGAAACGCAGCTTCAGCAGAAACACCACGTCCATCCGTTCCTCCTCCAGCTGCTCAGACCTGAAGGTATCCTCCAGCTGCTCAGACCTGAAGGTATCCTCCAGCTGCTCAGACCTGAAGGTACCCTCCAGCTGCTCAGACCTGAAGGTACCCTCCAGCTGCTCAGACCTGAAGGTATCCTCCAGCTGCTCAGACCTGAAGGTACCCTCCAGCTGCTCAGACCTGAAGGTACAGATCTGAAGGTATCCTCCAGCTGCTCAGACCTGAAGGTACCTCCAGCTGCTCAGACCTGAAGGTATCCTCCAGCTGAGACCTGAAGGTATCCTCCAGCTGAACGACCTGAAGGTATCCTCCAGCTGCTCAACCTGAAGGTATCCTCCAGCTGCTCAGACCTGAAGGTATCCTCCAGCGAACGACCTGAAGGTATCCTCCAGCTGCTCAACCTGAAGGTACCTCCAGCTGCTCAGACCTGAAGGTATCTCGCTGCTCAGACCTGGGCCTCCAGCTGACTGAAGATCCTCCGCTCCGAGACTCAGCCCAGACCTGAAGGTATCCTCCAGCTGCTCAGACCTGAAGGTATCCTCCAGCTGCTCAGACCTGAAGGTATCCTCCAGCTGCTCAGACCTGAAGGTATCCTCCAGCTGCTCAGACCTGAAGGTACCCTCCAGCTGCTCAGACCTGAAGGTATCCTCCAGCTGCTCAGACCTGAAGGTATCCTCCAGCTGCTCAGACCTGAAGGTACCCTCCAGCTGCTCAGACCTGAAGGTATCCTCCAGCTGAGAACGACCTGAAGGTATCCTCCAGCTGAGAACGACCTGAAGGTATCCTCCAGCTGCTCAAACCTGAAGGTATCCTCCAGCTGCTCAGACCTGAAGGTATCCTCCAGCTGCTCAGACCTGAAGGTATCCTCCAGCTGAGGACGACCAAATCACAGTTTCAAACACGAGTCAGAGACCTGCGCGTCGGTCCTCAGCCTGGTAGAAGAACTACTAGAGACTGAAGGTTACTAGAGACTGAAGATTACTAGACGCTGAAGGTTACTAGAGACTGAAGATTACTAGACGCTGAAGGTTACTAGAGACTGAAGGTTACTAAGGTTACTAGAGACTGAAGGTTACTCAGGTTACTAGAGACTGAAGGTTACTAAGGTTACTAGAGACCGAAGATTATTAGAGACTGAAGGTTAATAGAGACTGAAGGTTAATAGAGACTGAAGGTTACTAGAGACTGACGATTACTAAGGTTACTAGAGGCTGAAGGTTACTAAAGACTGAAGGTTACTAAGGTTACTAGAGACTGAAGGTTACTAAAGACTGAAGGTTACTAAGGTTACTAAAGACTGAAGTTTACTAGAGACTGAAGGTTACTAGAGGTTGAAGGTTACTAGAGACTGAATGTTACTAGAGACTGAAGGTTACTAGAGACTGAAGGTTACTCAGGTTACTAGAGACTGAAGGTTACTAGAGACTGAAGGTTACTCAGGTTACTAGAGACTGAAGGTTACTAAAGACTGAAGGTTACTAAGGTTACTAGAGACTGAAGGTTACTAAAGACTGAAGGTTACTAGAGGCTGAAGGTTACTAGAGACTGAAGGTTACTAAAGACTGAAGGTTACTCAGGTTACTAGAGACTGAAGGTTACTAGAGACTGAAGGTTACTAGATACTGAAGGTTACTAGAGACTGAAGGTTACTAGATACTGAAGGTTACTAGAGACTGAAGGTTACTAGATACTGAAGGTTACTAGAGACTGAAGGTTACTAGAGACTGAAGGTTACTAGAGACTGAAGGTTACTAGAGACTGAAGGTTACTAGAGACTGAAGGTTACTAGAGACTGAAGGTTACTAGATACTGAAGGTTACTAGAGGCTGAAGGTTACTAGATACTGAAGGTTACTAGAGACTGAAGGTTACTAGATACTGAAGGTTACTAGAGACTGAAGGTTACTAGATACTGAAGGTTACTAGAGACTGAAGGTTACTAGATACTGAAGGTTACTCAGGTTACTAGAGACTGAAGATTACTAAAGACTGAAGGTTAGTAGAGACTGAAGGTTACTAGTGACTGAAGATTACTAGAGACTGAAGGTTACTAGAGACTGAAGGTTACTAGATACTGAAGGTTACTAGAGACTGAAGGTTACTAGAGACTGAAGGTTACTAGATACTGAAGGTTACTCAGGTTACTAGAGACTGAAGATTACTAAAGACTGAAGGTTACTAGAGACTGAAGGTTACTAGTGACTGAAGATTACTAGAGACTGAAGGTTACTAGAGACTGAAGGTTACTAGTGACTGAAGATTACTAGAGACTGAAGGTTACTACTAAGATCTTGCAGATATTGTGCGGCAGATATTGTTGGTTTATCGTGTGGCAGAGATTGTTGGTTTTAGTCCAAAACGTAGAGAAAAGCTTCTGTTAACTGTGAAAGGTCCACATAGCAGTCACTGAACTTAGGAGATAATCATCAGATCGGAGTTAAAAGCATTTAGGTGTTCAGTCGGCATCAGATCTCATCAGCTGATCACTAATTGATTTTTTAATCCAGTTGGTGTCTAACTGACGCTCATTAAAACGCTGTTCTTGCTACGCTCAGAGCTAGACATACTCTTCTATGGTCAACAGGTCAAACAAACACAGGACTTTCACCCAGGACTCTGGTCCTGCTGCTGGTTCTTGAAGATTTTTTGTGACGTGTTTTTCTTGTTACTCTGTTTCTGTACATTCTGGAGTCTTCCCGTGGATCCCGTCACATGAAGATCAGGAGTCAGACTCTCCCGTTGAACCTTCTTTCAAATCACATCAATCATTTAAGCATATAAACATAGTCGTTTTGAACCAGAACCTTCAGTATTTGTGTCAAGAAGATTATGAAAACTACAACGCTGTGTCTTAAAAATGATATTTCCATCAAACGAAAACTGCGTTTTCGGTTACGATTGGAGGGAAGCGTATTTTCCATCGTTAGAAATCAAAACAAAAGAAAAAATACAACAACACTACTTGGCTATGTTTAGTAAAAGATCAAAGTTTGGCTCACAATAAGTTTGTTTGTGAAGTAAGTTAAATTTCATATACGTAACGTTAAAATAAGCTACATAATAACGTTGACTTTTGGTTAACAGGACACAAACAGCGGTCTCCTGGGTGAAAGTCTTGATTAGAACACAACAAAAACAAATGTAATCCAGGAGAACCGGCTGGAAACATCCTTTGTGTCAGATCACCTCGTTTAAAAACATGAAATCTGTAATATTTAATTAAATGATTATTAAATATGTATCTGACACATGATAAACTACGTTTCGAGGGAAGCTTTTCTCCTGGAATATATTTGTTTTTGAAGTATTCTAACTTTGTGTTCAGACTTTCACCCAGGAGACCGCTGTTCGTGTCCTGTGTGAACCCAAAAGTCAACATTATTATGTAGCTCATCCTATTGGAGATTGAATGGATGGATACTCAATATTAAAAGACTCAGATTGGGCTGCTAACATGAACCTTATGGATCATAACCTCCACTGCAACACAGTGCTGCCTCGGTGCCCCTGAGCAATGCTTTTGCTCCCACTTTGCTGCAGTGGATCTGTGCAGTCTCCGCAGGATAAAACCCTAAATGAAGGTAAATCAGTGAAAGCGGTGCAGTGCAGCCGGAGCTAACGGGGCAATTCAACATCCCACTCTGCTCCACCAAACAAATCCCGGCTGAGCTCCGTCTGAGACGATTAAGCCTGAAAGGAGGCGGGCGGCGTGAACGTAAGAGTGCAGAAGACGAGAGGACTGCAGGCCAGAGCGACACCCGCCAGCTGAGGGAGGAACCCGAGGAGCAGCAGGAGCTTCATTCTTCCTCCAAATTGGCAGAACAGGGGGAGGATTTACGCTCGCCTCCCCCTCATCGGGCCCAGTCAACAGACTCGCAGCTCCGCGTTACCCGTTGTTTGGATAATGCCTCCGCGGTGCCCGGAGGGATCGGCGCTCCTCCCTCCGACCGTCCCACGCACACGACGGCTGCAGGAGCATCTCACATCCATTATCCGTCCTCATCGGCTCTAATGAGAGAGACTCCGCTCTGGCAGCGGCTCCCCCGTCACACATCCATCCTCATGGAGTCCACGGCGGAGCAGCAGAGAAGCGCCTCTAATGAGGGAAGCATCGACTTCCAGAGCACCGCAGAGAGCGAGGGCTGCATCTAAAGCTCATCCAGGGAGTCTGTGAGCTCAGCGGAGACCAGCGTCCCTCAGATGTCTCCGAAGGGTCAGTTCACAAGACCACAAGAAGAAATGTTTCAAAGTACTGAACCTCCACTGGCTCCTACTTCCCCCTCCACCAGGAAGTGTCATGGAAATGCTGTCAAACCACAATAAGCAAAGACCATATAGAAGCACAGACACGGATGCATTTGAAGATTATTGAGATTATTATCAATCAATAAGCAGAGACAGACAGAGTTTTAACATGAGACACCCTGACCTTTACAGAGAAAATGAAATTCATTGTGTTTGGTGCTCACATCTCATCCGATAGACCAGCCACTATTCATTCAAAACTACACATAAAAGACTTAGACTTACTTTTTTCTTAATTTTATTGCACAAAATATATTTATCTAAGTTAAATTTACTTTACTTTTTTTAAGTAAATTCAGGTGATTTATATTCATAATTTTAGCTCAACTATTTTTGAGTAGAGTTCAGTACTAAAAAAACTATAACAATAATTTAAGCATATAAACGTAGTTGTTTTTATCAGAACCTTCAGTCTTTGTGTCAAGAAGATTGTGAAAACTACAACAGTCTCCTACAAATGACTTTACCATAAAACTAAACTAAACGATTCAAGGGAAGCGTATTTTTTATCGGATTACAGTCGCAGTTTTAAACACGTGGTTATTGTTGGAAATCAAAACCAAATAAAAAATACAACATTATTATTCTGGTTTGGCTTAAAATAAGTTTGTGACGCAAGTAAACGTTGCATACTTAACGCTGTCAAACTAAAACAAACAGCCAGAAGCAAAAACCCTAAAAAGCATAAACCCTGAAGACTATTGAGATTATTATGGATTAATAACAGGAGACAGACACTGGACATGCTGACATTAGATAACCTGACCTTTGTTGTCATTGGTTACCACATCTCACCCTGTCGACCTTTTGACCAGCCACTATTCACAAAGACTACAGATCCACTTTAGGGCGGGGCTTGTGGGCGCTGAACATTCCTGATTGGTCGAGTACTTGCGATTCGCAGGTCGGCATCAATCCTCCAGTATCTGTTTTTCCTCTCATCCGGGGGCCGGGTCACAGGGGAAGCAGACTTAGCAGACTTAGCAGGGTATTACAGCCCTCCGTCTCCCCGTCTCCCGGCTCCTCCTGATGAACCCCGAGGCGTTCCCAGACCAGATACATAATCCCTCCAGTGTGTTCTGGGTCTTTCCCGGGTCCCTCACCAGTTGGGCGTGCCCTGAAAACCCCTAAAGGCAGGAGTCCAGGAGGAACCGCCATTTAAAAATAAATCTCTACGTGAAAGCCGCTGGCGGGGAGAGATTCAGAGCCCGGCTGAAAGCTGTTAATGTGTCACTTGATTAAGTTTTAATATGTTTTCAGGCGAGAAAGAAAACTTTAAGTTTCCCAATGCGTGGTCAGTTTATCCAAATAACGCCTTTTGGAAACGTCTTGCAATGTTTTCAGAGGTGACATCGCCATTGGTAGAGGGCCCAGAGACCAGTCCTGCTGTCGCTTTGTTATACATATATATATATATATATATATATATATATATATATATATTTAAACAATGGACTGAAGGAACCTTTAAATGCCTTAAAAGTTGGTTCCTGGGACTAGAAGTTGGGATGGATACAGTCGAAGTGGACTTAGTTTGAGGGGCTTGAACCTTTGTAAGATCACAACTGACATCAATGTGTCTTTTGAGAAACAACGTCTTAAATACTTGGTGTAATCAAAAAGAGCGTTTATTAGAAATAATAGTCCCAAAGAAGTCCCAATGAAAACAGGTAATAGATATCTATGGGAAAAGCTGAAGGTAAAGAGATAAATACATGACAACCATCTCAACAGGAAACACACCTCAACACGTTCACTCTTCAACAGTCAGACCAGGTTCATTCATAACAAACAGCTGAGGATTCTGGGAGGAGAGTCCAGGCCACCGGAGGAGCAGCGTGTGAAAAAGAAACAGTGGACTTACATGTGTGAGTCTTCTTCACCACGGACGACAAACCTGCAACACAGGAAGAGAGAGAAGGATGGTTTTCATCAATAAGTTCATGGAACCAGGACCAGGAACCTTGAACCTCAATTAAACCACATGGACATTCATAAGAACGTTAAAGAAGAACCGGTTCACCTCTAGACCTTCTGTCCGGACTCAGAGGGGACCGGTTCACCTCTAGACCTCCTGTCCCGACTCAGAGGGGACCGGTTCACCTCTAGACCTCCTGTCCCGACTCAGAGGGGACCGGTTCACCTCTAGACCGGTTGTAGAGGGATATGGCTGCTTGCTTTAAACCCTCACATGAGGTCTTTGTAGTCTAGATGTCGATGACGTGAATGACACATGAACACTGAAATGGAAACATGAAGAAGTCCTCCTCTTCATCAACATGATGAAGAGGAGGACTTATTTCCCAGGCGTGACACCTGGGACACCTGCTGTTTGAAAAAGAACTGAAACAACGATGAGGACCAGCTTCCTGTTGTCATCGGTCCTCATGCGCGGCTCACATTTTGGGGTAAACGCTGCTCGTCGCCTGGCTGATCTCCAGGAGGCCCCGGGGGGCCGGAGGCGGTCCTGGGGCCAAAATCTGTCAGGGCCACAGTGACTCATCCTCCGGTGACGCTCCGCTCGCTCGGCCCATCTGGACGAAGTCACGTAGCGCTTGTGTGTATGTGTCTGCGTGCGTGTGCGTGTGTGTGTGTGTCTGTGTCTGCGTGCATGTGTGTGTGTGTGTGTGTTTGAGTGTCTGTGTCTGTGTCTGCGTGCGTGCGTGTGTGTGTGTGTCTGTGTCTGCGTGCGTGTGTGTGCGTGTGTGTGTGTGTGTGTCTGTGTGTGTGTGTGTGTGTGTTTGAGTGTGTGAGTGCGTGTGTGTGAGTGTGTGTGTGTGTGAGTGTGTGTGTGTGTGTCTGTCTGTGTGTTTGAGTGTGTGTGTGTGTGTGTCTGTGTCTGCGTGCGTGCGTGCGTGTGTGTGTGTGCGTGTGTGTGTGTGTGTGTGTGTGTGTGTGTGTGTGTGTGTGTGTGTGTGTCTGTGTCTGCGTGCGTGTGTGTGTTTGAGTGTCTGTGTCTGCGTGCGTGTGTGTGTGTCTGTGTGTGTGTCTGTGTCTGCATGCGTGTGTGTGTGTGTGTGTGTCTGTGTCTGCATGCGTGTGTGTGTCTGTGTGTGTGTCTGTGTGTGTGTCTGTGTGTGTGTCTGTGTGTGTGTCTGTGTCTGCATGCGTGTGTGTGTCTGTGTGTGTGTCTGTGTGTGTGTCTGTGTGTGTGTCTGTGTACGTAAAATGGTTTATAAGTGTGAAATGCTCCTTTAATTCTGTTTACCAGAGATTCAGCCTGAAAAAAGGGTGAATAATGAAAATAGGTCTTAGTGGACTGAGACTTAACTTTAAGGTAAAGTTTATGTTCTTTGTCTGAAGTTTTGAGGAGGGCCTCAGCACCTCGTCCACCATTTTTATATTTCTCTCCATTGTTTCTTTCTCTAAGGCAACATTTATACTTACTGCTACATAGATTATTGAAAAAACAATTCAGCCCCGCCATATACGTCTATGTGCCGACCTGTCAATCACCTTGTAGCCCCGCCCTAAAGCATCCCCTGCTTTATGTTCTGTTTGACTCTAAATGACCATAATTTACTAAATGAACATCATGCTGTATTGAAGAAGACTTGAAACTAGAGATTGAGACATAAACTCATGTTTACAATGTTTACTGAGGAATAAATCAAGAGAGAAGTAGAGTCATTTTCTATAGACTTCTATACAACCAGAGGAGTCGCCCCCTGGTGGTCAGGAGAGAGAATGCAGCTTTAACACATGAAGCTTTGACTTCTATACAACCAGAGGAGTCGCCCCTGGTGGTCAGGAGAGAGAATGCAGCTTTAACACATGAAGCTTTGACTTCTATACAACCAGAGGAGTCCCCCCTGGTGGTCAGGAGAGAGAATGCAGCTTTAACACATGAAGCTTTGACTTCTATACAACCAGAGGAGTCGCCCCCTGGTGGTCAGGAGAGAGAATGCAGCTTTAACACATGAAGCTTTGACTTCTATACAACCAGAGGAGTCGCCCCCTAGTGGTCAGGAGAGAGAATGCAGCTTTAACACATGAAGCTTTGACTTCTATACAACCAGAGGAGTCCCCCCTGGTGGTCAGGAGAGAGAATGCAGCTTTAACACATGAAGCTTTGACTTCTATACAACCAGAGGAGTCACCCCCTGGTGGTCAGGAGAGAGAATGCAGCTTTAACACATGAACTGTTGACTTTACTTTTTATATCTAGTCTTTGTGAATTCACCTGTCAGTTTTTTAAAATATTTTTCTGTTTCCCTTTTATCAATTTAAAGTTGGGATTATTTATTCATTCTCCATTTTTATCCGTTTTATTTTCATTTTTTCACCTTTTTTTGGCTCTTAAATTTCTCCTGTAATCTTGAGTTTCTTTTTCTTTTCTTACTTTGGTTTTTCTAGCTGTTGAAAGCTGTCAGACTGAACTTTTCTCTCCTGGATCCCGTCACGCGGCTCAAGCGTCGGCCCCCTCGTGTCACGATGAAACCGTGTTGGATCATTTATGTAGCAGACACCGACGCCTCGGTGACAGAGAGCCGTCACCGTTACACGACGTTGTATGTTACGTACTGCATGTGTGAAAGCGGCTCATGATGTTTGTTTCATGTACCGCGGTGAATCCGTTTGTTAGTGAGACGCCTGAGCAGGAGGAGAACGCATCACGGGATCCTCCACGTTCATCACAGGCTCTCTGGCAGCGTTTCAGAGGGAACATATATATATATACGTATATGTATATATATATATATATATATATATATATACATATATATATATATATATATATACGTATATACATATATATATATATATACATATACGTATATATATATTTTTCAAACAAATATTAAATCCTGGTAAACACGTGTACTATGTATGTTTTGCCATTCAGCTCTCCCCCTCTGGTACAGTTCACCTCTCCTGTCAAGTCTCCTCCCATCAGCCATCTGGTCGTCTGCCATCACACACACACACACACACACACACACACACACACACACACACACACACACACACACACACACACACACACACACACGACAGGATGTTCCATCACTGTCGAGCAGCCTGTGGAGGCAGACATGCAGCGCCGCGTCTCCTCGTTCTCGTCTTCCAGTCACCTGAGATTTCAGTCACCTGAGGCCAGACAAACTTTTTACAGTCTCTAATAATATTTATTGTTTTTAAATAGTTTCATCTGCCTTTGATTTTCTCCGCTGGATTCAGGAAGCAACTTCTCTAGAAACCGTATGAAGTCACGTTGTGAGCTCTGGAGGAGATGAAGGTTTCTGTTCAAAGTCCTGTTGAGTATCTGCAGATACAAACCTGGTGACTAAAGTAGAACCGTAATATCAAGTAGAACCGCATGTTTTGAAGACGCTGCGTAAACTAAGATATAAGATATGAAATGTTGATTAAATCACACATTAAAATAACCTTCTAAATCTGACAAATCTTTTTATTCTGCGAGCCTCTTCATCCAGAAAGATTCCAAAACCATAAAACTTCTTATGTGGGATCAGCTGATGGTTGTACCAGAGAAGAGGTCTCACTCTGTCGGAGCCGTTGGAACCATAAAAACACCAAGAATCACGGCTGAATATAAACCGGGTGTTACAGTTTAAATTTATACTTCTGATGATGGAAAACAATCTTTATAGTTTCTGAATCTCTAGTTTAATCTGAGCTGAACGGTTTAAGAGGAAGTAATAATTTCTTTATTTCCTCTGCTGAGAGTGAGAACCACGAGAAGAAGAGTCGGTTCACCTCCAGCTGACTCCCGAGGGACGGACAGGACAACGTGGGACATGAACCCTTTGTGATTGTGACTGACAGTTTGTCCTCAAACTGTCCATGAAATAGTTTAATATAAACAGTGTATTACAGACTAAAGAAGGAGAGGTGCCCTTAATAGATGGGAGCAACCAATTTGCTCGTAGGGACATGATTAATGTCCCCTGGGGGCCACAGAAGGTGATCCATGTTGTTCTTGTTTCCCGGTCATTCTAGTAGAGAAATGGAGCAGGAACAGGAAGTAAGAATTATAATGAGAAAGCAGCGGGTCATTAGACCCGTGATGCTAACACCTGCATGCTAACAAAGACAGTTTCCCATGTTCACCATCTTACTTAGCGTGCTAGCATGCTAACGTTTGCTAATTAGCACTGAACATGAAACTGAGTTGACACTGTGACCTCCCTGAAGCTGAAGCTGCTGTCATGGTGTCGGATCACAGCTGAAGCTTCACGCCTCCTGATCGATCTGCTTCCTGTCGGAGGACTGAGAGCGCTGAGCGTCCGCGGTGCTACTGAGAAAAGCCTGAGCGAGGTGCACGCAACCAGAGGAAGAAGACGTAGAAAAAAAAGGTAGAAATAAACGATACAGTTGATTTCATTGATCATCAAACGCTGACCTGGAAAACAACGTGATTTAAAAAGCCTCATCAGCAGAAAGAAAGCGGGGCAGCATTGTTCATCTGCAGCGACCTTTGACTGCCTCACACACACGCACACACACACACAGTCACACAAACACACACACGCACACGCACACGCACACACACACACACACACACACACACACTTCATATTTCAAAGACATGGTAATAGGCGTTGTCATCAAGCACCTACAAGGCTTTATCATGGAATCTAGGCCAGATTATAATATTCATTAGCTCTGCCCTTTTCAACTGCAGGAGGAGGAGAAGCTGCTTCAGCTCAGAGACACAGGAAGCAGCTTCAGTCTGTCAGCAGGTGGAGAGAAGAGGAGTCAACACAACAACCTGAGAAGGAGAGAGGAGTCTCTGCTAGAGCTATTTCTGTTTCTAATCAACTGTCAACCTTTTGAAATGTTGAGTTATACACCAGTGCAAAAATATAGATATTTCTTACTGTTGCGAAACAATAGTTTATCAATATGTGCGCGACGACCATCGATACATTTACAAAATAAAAATCCTGTTTTAAACATGTTTAAAATGTCCTTTAAATTGCCTCAAATCCCTGTAACGCTACGAAGAGACGCACAACGAAGAGACGCACAACTAAGAGACGCACAACTAAGAGACGCACAACGAAGAGACGCACAACGAAGAGACCCACAACTAAGAGACGCACAACGAAGAGACGCACAACTAAGAGACGCACAACGAAGAGACACACAACGAAGAGACGCAGAACGGAGAGACGCACAACGGAGAGATGCACAACGAAGAGACGCACAACGGAGAGATGCACAACGAAGAGACGCACAACGAAGAGATGCACAACGAAGAGACGCACAGCGACCACAAAGAGACGCACAACTAAGAGACGCACAACGACCACAAAGAGACGCACAACTAAGAGACGCACAACTAAGAGACCCACAACTAAGAGACCCACAACTAAGAGACGCAAAACGGAGAGACGCAGAACGACCACGAAGAGACGCACAACGACCACGAAGAGATGCACAACGAAGAGACGCACAACGAAGAGACGCACAACGACCACAAAGAGACGCACAACTAAGAGACGCACAACTAGGAGACGCACAACGAAGAGACGCACAACAAAGAGACGCACAACGAAGAGACGCACAACTAAGAGACGCACAACTAAGAGACGCACAACTGAGAGACACACAACGGAGAGACACACAACGGAGAGACACACAACGACCACGAAGAGACGCACAACGAAGAGACGCACAACTAAGAGACGCACAACGAAGAGACCCACAACTAAGAGACGCACAACGAAGAGACGCACAACTAAGAGACGCACAACGAAGAGACGCACAACGAAGAGACACACAACGAAGAGACGCAGAACGGAGAGACGCACAACGGAGAGATGCACAACGAAGAGACGCACAACGGAGAGATGCACAACGAAGAGACGCACAACGAAGAGATGCACAACGAAGAGACGCACAGCGACCACAAAGAGACGCACAACTAAGAGACGCACAACGACCACAAAGAGACGCACAACTAAGAGACGCACAACTAAGAGACCCACAACTAAGAGACCCACAACTAAGAGACGCACAACGAAGAGACGCACAACGAAGAGACCCACAACTAAGAGACCCACAACTAAGAGACGCACAACGAAGAGACGCACAACGAAGAGACGCACAACGACCACAAAGAGACGCACAACTAAGAGACGCACAACTAGGAGACGCACAACGAAGAGACGCACAACAAAGAGACGCACAACGAAGAGACGCACAACTAAGAGACGCACAACTAAGAGACGCACAACTGAGAGACACACAATGGAGAGACACACAACGGAGAGACACACAACGACCACGAAGAGACGCACAACGAAGAGACGCACAACTAAGAGACGCACAACGAAGAGACGCACAACGAAGAGACCCACAACTAAGAGACGCACAACGAAGAGACGCACAACTAAGAGACGCACAACGAAGAGACGCACAACGAAGAGACACACAACGAAGAGACGCAGAACGGAGAGACGCACAACGGAGAGATGCACAACGAAGAGACGCACAACGGAGAGATGCACAACGAAGAGACGCACAACGAAGAGATGCACAACGAAGAGACGCACAGCGACCACAAAGAGACGCACAACTAAGAGACGCACAACGACCACAAAGAGACGCACAACTAAGAGACGCACAACTAAGAGACCCACAACTAAGAGACCCACAACTAAGAGACGCAAAACGGAGAGACGCAGAACGACCACGAAGAGACGCACAACGACCACGAAGAGATGCACAACGAAGAGACGCACAACGAAGAGACGCACAACGACCACAAAGAGACGCACAACTAAGAGACGCACAACTAGGAGACGCACAACGAAGAGACGCACAACAAAGAGACGCACAACGAAGAGACGCACAACTAAGAGACGCACAACTAAGAGACGCACAACTGAGAGACACACAACGGAGAGACACACAACGGAGAGACACACAACGACCACGAAGAGACGCACAACGAAGAGACGCACAACAAAGAGACGCACAACGACCACAAAGAGACGCACAACAAAGAGACGCACAACTAAGAGACGCACAACTAGGAGACGCACAACGAAGAGACGCACAACAAAGAGACGCACAACAAAGAGACGCACAACTAAGAGACGCACAACTAAGAGATGCACAACGAAGAGACGCACAACAGAGAGACACACAACGACCACGAAGAGACGCACAACGGAGGGACGCACAACGGAGAGACGCACAACGAAGAGACGCACAACTAAGAGACGCACAACAGAGAGACGCACAACGACCACGAAGAGACGCACAACGGAGAGACGCACAACGGAGAGACGCACAACGACCACGAAGAGACAAACAACAACCACGAAGAGACGCACAACGAAGTGATGCACAACGAAGAGACGCACAACGAAGAGACGCACAACGAAGAGACGCACAACGGAGAGACGCACAACGACCACGAAGAGACTCACAACGAAGAGACGCACAACGGAGAGACTCACAACGACCACAAAGAGACTCACAACGAAGAAGAGATGCACAACAAAGAGACGCACAATGAAGCCAATAGGCAGACGTCTTCGTGGTCGTCGTGTGTCTCTTCGTAGATGAATCTGGTTTTGAACAGCAGATTTCTCCACATTTGGAAAACAGATGAAAGTTTGTTTCATCATGATGAACTAATCCATGTTTTACAGACATGTAACAGTATCGGTCTGTAATTTAATTACAGACCGATACTGTTACTGTTTACTTGCTCTGCTCTGTGATTTACTCAGTGAACTGCTCTTCCTTCTCCTCCTCCTCCTCCTCCTCCTCCTCCTTCTCTTCTTCCTCTTCCTCTTCCTCAGTGTGGTCAGACTATCACACACTGACACACTGACCCAGAACCTGCAGCTCACTGCTGAAATATTCACAGCTTCAACGAGGAGATGGCTGATGGTCGGGATTCACTATGTGGGGCATTAACACTATGTGGAGCATTAACACTATGTGGGCATTAACACTATGTGGGACATTAACACTATGTGGGACATTAACACTATGTGGGACATTAACACTATGTGGGACATTAACACTATGTGGGACATTAACACTATGTGGGCATTAACACTATGTGGGGCATTAACACTATGTGGGACATTAACACTATGTGGGACATTAACACTATGTGGGCATTAACACTATGTGGGACATTAACACTATGTGGGCATTAACACTATGTGGGGCATTAACACTATGTGGGACATTAACACTATGTGGGACATTAACACTATGTGGGCATTAACACTATGTGGGACATTAACACTATGTGGGCATTAACACTATGTGGGGCATTAACACTATGTGGGACATTAACACTATGTGGGACATTAACACTATGTGGGCATTAACACTATGTGGGACATTAACACTATGTGGGCATTAACACTATGTGGGGCATTAACACTATGTGGGACATTAACACTATGTGGGACATTAACACTATGTGGGCATTAACACTATGTGGGACATTAACACTATGTGGGCATTAACACTATGTGGGGCATTAACACTATGTGGGACATTAACACTATGTGGGACATTAACACTATGTGGGCATTAACACTATGTGGGACATTAACACTATGTGGGCATTAACACTATGTGGGGCATTAACACTATGTGGGACATTAACACTATGTGGGACATTAACACTATGTGGGCATTAACACTATGTGGGACATTAACACTATGTGGAGCATTAACACTATGTGGGGCATTAACACTATGTGGGACATTAAAGGTATTTGGGGCATTAACACTTTGTGGGACATTAACACTATGTGGGACATTAACACTATGTGGGGCATTAACACTATGTGGGACATTAATATGTGGGGCATTAACACTATATGGGACATTAAAGGTATTTGGGGCATTAACACTTTGTGGGACATTAACACTATGTGGGACATTAACACTATGTGGGGCATTAACACTATGTGGGGCATTAACACTATGTGGGACATTAACACTATGTGGGACATTAATATGTGGGGCATTAACACTATGTGGGACATTAACACTATGTGGGACATTAATATGTGGGGCATTAACACTATGTGGGACATTAAAGGTATTTGGGGCATTAACACTTTGTGGGACATTAACACTATGTGGGACATTAACACTATGTGGGACATTAACACTATGTGGGGCATTAACACTTTGTGGGACATTAACACTATGTGGGACATTAATATGTGGGGCATTAACACTATGTGGACATTAATATGTGGGGCATTAACACTATGGGACATTAAAGGTATTTGGGGCATTAACACTTTGTGGGACATTAACACTATGTGGGCAAACACTATGTGGACAAAATATTGGGCTTAACACTTGGACAAACACTATGTGACATTAACACACAAACACAACAAAACAAAACAAACAAAAACAAACAAAAACACAGACATTAACACTATGTGGGGCATTAACACTGTGTGGGGCATTAACACTATGTGGGACATTAACACTATGTGGGACATTAATATGTGGGGCATTAACACTATGTGGACACAGACATTAATATGTGGGGCATTAACACTATGTGGGACATTAACACTATGTGGGACATTAAAGGTATTTGGGGCATTAACACTTTGTGGGACATTAACACTATGTGGGACATTAATATGTGGGGCATTAACACTGTGGGGCATTAACACTATGTGGGATATTAATATGTGGGACATTAACACTATGTGGGGCATTAACACTATGGGACATTAACACTATGTGGGACATTAATATGTGGGGCATTAACACTATTTGGGACATTAACACTATGTGGGACATTAACACTATGTGGCACATTAAAGGTATTTGGGGCATTAACACTATGTGGGACATTAACACTATGTGGGACATTAAAGGTATTTGGGGCATTAACACTTTGTGGGACATTAACACTATGTGGGACATTAACACTATGTGGGACATTAAAGGTATTTGGGGCATTAACACTATGTGGGACATTAACACTATGTGGGACATTAACACTATGTGGGGCATTAACACGATGTGGGGCATTAACACTATGTGGGACATTAATATGTGGGACATTAACACTATGTGGGACATTAACACGATGTGGGGCATTAACACTATGTGGGCATTAACACTATGTGGGACATTAATATGTGGGGCATTAACACTATGTGGGACATTAACACTATGTGGGGCATTAACACTATGTGGGACATTAACACTATGTGGGACATTAACACGATATGGGACATTAACACTATGTGGGCATTAACACTATGTGGGACATTAATATGTGGGGCATTAACACTATGTGGGACATTAACACTATGTGGAGCATTAACACTATGTGGGGCATTAACACTATGTCGGACATTAAAGGTATTTGGGGCATTAACACTTTGTGGGACATTAACACTATGTGGGACATTAACACTATGTGGGGCATTAACACTATGTGGGACATTAATATGTGGGGCATTAACACTATATGGGACATTAAAGGTATTTGGGGCATTAACACTTTGTGGGACATTAACACTATGTGGGACATTAACACTATGTGGGGCATTAACACTGTGTGGGGCATTAACACTATGTGGGATATTAATATGTGGGACATTAATATAAGGGGCATTAACACTATGTGGGACATTAACACTATGTGGGGCATTAACACGATGTGGGGCATTAACACTATGTGGGACATTAATATGTGGGACATTAACACTATGTGGGACATTAACACGATGTGGGGCATTAACACTATGTGGGCATTAACACTATGTGGGACATTAATATGTGGGGCATTAACACTATGTGGGACATTAACACTATGTGGGGCATTAACACTATGTGGACATTAACACTATGTGGCATTAACACATTGGGGCATTAACACTGGGGATTAACACTGTGGGACATTAACACTATGTGGGACATTAACACATGTGGGGCATTAACACTATGTGGGCATTAACACATGTGGGCATTAATATGTTATGTGGGCATTAACACTATGTGGGACATTAATATGTGGGGCATTAACACTATGTGGGACATTAACACTATGTGGGACATTAAAGGTATTTGGGGCATTAACACTTTGTGGGACATTAACACTATGTGGGACATTAATATGTGGGGCATTAACACTGTGGGGCATTAACACTATGTGGGATATTAATATGTGGGACATTAACACTATGTGGGGCATTAACACTATGGGACATTAACACTATGTGGGACATTAATATGTGGGGCATTAACACTATGTGGGGCATTAACACTATGGGACATTAACACTATGTGGCACATTAATATGTGGGACATTAATATGTGGGGCATTAACACTATGTGGGACATTAACACTATGTGGGACATTAATATGTGGGACATTAATACGATGTGGGGCATTAACACTATGTGGGACATTAACACTATGTGGGACATTAATATGTGGGACATTAACACTTTGTGGGACATTAACACTATGTAGGGCATTAACACTATGTGGGATATTAAAACTATGTGGGACATTAACACTATTTTGGGCATGAACACTATGTGGGACATTAACACTATGTAGGGCATTAACACTATGTGGGATATTATAACTATCTGGGACATTAACACTATGTGGGGCATTAACACTATGTGGGACATTAACACTATGTGGGGCATTAACACTATGTGGGACATTAATATGTGGGACATTAACACTATGTGGGACATTAACACGATGTGGGGCATTAACACTATGTGGGCATTAACACTATGTGGGACATTAATATGTGGGGCATTAACACTATGTGGGACATTAACACTATGTGGGGCATTAACACTATGTGGGACATTAACACTATGTGGGACATTAACACGATATGGGGCATTAACACTATGTGGGCATTAACACTATGTGGGACATTAATATGTGGGGCATTAACACTATGTGGGACATTAACACTATGTGGAGCATTAACACTATGTGGGGCATTAACACTATATGGGACATTAAAGGTATTTGGGGCATTAACACTTTGTGGGACATTAACACTATGTGGGACATTAACACTATGTGGGGCATTAACACTGTGTGGGGCATTAACACTATGTGGGATATTAATATGTGGGACATTAATATGTGGGGCATTAACACTATGTGGGACATTAACACTATGTGGGACATTAATACATGGGGCATTAACACTATGTGGGACATTAACACTATGTGGGACATTAAAGGTATTTGGGGCATTAACACTTTGTGGGACATTAACACTATGTGGGACATTAATATGTGGGGCATTAACACTATGTGGGATATTAATATTTGGGACATTAACACTATGTGGGGCATTAACACTATGGGACATTAACACTATGTGGGACATTCATATGTGGGGCATTAACACTATGTGGGGCATTAATATGTGGGGCATTAACACTGTGTGGGGCATTAACACTATGTGGGATATTAATATGTGGGACATTAACACTATGTGGGGCATTAACACTATGGGACATTAACACTATGTGGGACATTAATATGTGGGGCATTAACACTATGTGGGGCATTAACACTATGGGACATTAACACTATGTGGGACATTAACACTATGTAGGGCATTAACACTATGTGGGATATTAAAACTATGTGGGACATTAACACTATTTTGGGCATGAACACTATGTGGGACATTAACACTATGTAGGGCATTAACACTATGTGGGATATTATAACTATGTGGGACATTAACACTATGTGGGGCATTAACACTATGTGGGACATTAACACTATGTGGGGCATTAACACTATGTGGGACATTAATATGTGGGACATTAACACTATGTGGGACATTAACACGATGTGGGGCATTAACACTATGTGGGCATTAACACTATGTGGGACATTAATATGTGGGGCATTAACACTATGTGGGACATTAACACTATGTGGGGCATTAACACTATATGGGACATTAACACTATGTGGGACATTAACACGATATGGGGCATTAACACTATGTGGGCATTAACACTATGTGGGACATTAATATGTGGGGCATTAACACTATGTGGGACATTAACACTATGTGGAGCATTAACACTATGTGGGGCATTAACACTATATGGGACATTAAAGGTATTTGGGGCATTAACACTTTGTGGGACATTAACACTATGTGGGACATTAACACTATGTGGGGCATTAACACTGTGTGGGGCATTAACACTATGTGGGATATTAATATGTGGGACATTAATATGTGGGGCATTAACACTATGTGGGACATTAACACTATGTGGGACATTAATACATGGGGCATTAACACTATGTGGGACATTAACACTATGTGGGACATTAAAGGTATTTGGGGCATTAACACTTTGTGGGACATTAACACTATGTGGGACATTAATATGTGGGGCATTAACACTGTGTGGGGCATTAACACTATGTGGGATATTAATATGTGGGACATTAACACTATGTGGGGCATTAACACTATGGGACATTAACACTATGTGGGACATTAATATGTGGGGCATTAACACTATGTGGGGCATTAACACTATGGGACATTAACACTATGTGGCACATTAATATGTGGGACATTAATATGTGGGGCATTAACACTATGTGGGACATTAACACTATGTGGGACATTAATATGTGGGACATTAATACGATGTGGGGCATTAACACTATGTGGGACATTAACACTATGTGGGACATTAATATGTGGGACATTAACACTATGTGGGACATTAACACTATGTAGGGCATAAACACTATGTGGGATATTAAAACTATGTGGGACATTAACACTATTTTGGGCATGAACACTATGTGGGACATTAACACTATGTAGGGCATTAACACTATGTGGGATATTATAACTATGTGGGACATTAACACTATGTGGGGCATTCACACTATGTGGGACATTAACACTATGTGGGGCATTAACACTATGTGGGACATTAATATGTGGGGCATTAACACTATGTGGGACATTAACACTATGTGGGACATTAACACTATGTGGGACATTAATATGTGGGGCATTAACACTATGTGGGGCATTAACACTATGTGGGACATTAACACTATGTGGGACATTAATATGTGGGGCATTAACACTGTGTGGGACATTAACACTATGTGGGGCATTAACACTATGTGGCACATTAATATATGGGACATTAATATGTGGGGTATTAACACTATGTGGGACATTAACACTATGTGGGACATTAAAGGTATTTGGGGCATTAACACTATGTGGGACATTAACACTATGTGGGACATTAAAGGTATTTGGGGCATTAACACTATGTGGGACATTAACACTATGTGGGACATTAAAGGTATTTGGGGCATTAACACTATGTGGGACATTAACACTATGTGGGACATTAAAGGTATTTGGGGCATTAACACTATGTGGGACATTAACACTATGTGGGACATTGACACTATGTGGGACATTCACAACATGTGGGGTATTAACACCACGTGGGACATTAACACCACGTGGGACATTAACACTATGTGGGACAGGACGTTGTGTTGTAGACGATGCTGCTGATCCACAATGCAGAACAAGAAAAAAGATGAAGAAGCGTTTTGAGGCAAATCTTCAGAGTAGCATTTCTGACCAATCAGAGCGCAGCTCACACATGAGGTTTGTTTACAGTTCTGCAGCGCTCTGAGTAAAGAACCTACGAGGACATAAACTACGTTCTGCTGTTGACAGACGAACCGAGGGGCAGATCCAAGTCCTGTATGAAACTAGAGCCCGATCGAGAACAAAGCCAACCATCTGCCCGTCTGACAACGCCCTCGCTCCCATCGTAGATCTAATCAAACATTGAGTATGCACTCAGCGCCGGGGCCTCGACGCCGTCCCGCTCTCCTCCATAATTCATCGGTGGAGCTGAGAGGAGAGCAGTAACAGAAGGAGACGCATGGGGGACGGAGACGCATGGGGGACAGAGAAGCTGCCTCCCCGCGGGGTTGGACAGGGCTGGACGTCGAGGCGGAGCGAGAGGGGAGGCAGCGCGAGAGGGGAGGCACTAAGAAGGCGGATCCCTCCGGGCTCTGATGGATGGAGGGAAGAAACATTAGCTCGCAGCCAGCCGAGCCCGGAGGACACCGAAGACGGAGCCTCTCTGGGACGGACAGAGCGTCTCCAGCTGAGCCCAGTAAATTCAAACGCTGTGTTTCTTTGGTTCCTCCGCTCCTCGCACACCAACGCTCACAGCTCATGTATTTTTCAGTCAGCTGTCGGCTTTTGTTTTGACTCCCCGACTCCGGCGGGAGCTTCGGGATATGTGTCAAGTCTCAATCACAGGAAGTTGTTGTTTGAAACCAATATTCCAGCTGGAGCCTTTTGAATGTCACAGCTCCAAAAGAAAATAACTTTAATGTTATTTAAAACACTACAAACCAAACACCAGCAAGTAGACTAAAAATAGTGTTGTACGGAGGACAAGGACTAAAGCCAGAAGACACTTCAGCATCACCTCCCTGCAGCGGAGAGACGACCGGCTCGTGTGCTCCTTTTGGTGGAAAATTGTCAATAATTATTTTTTTTATTTTTTTTATTTTCGAATGTGACTTTGTCATTTTATGCAACTCCCCCTGCACCGTTTACTTTTTTTATTCTATTTTAATTTCCAAAGCCTTTTGATTTATTTTAGTTGTGTTTGTGTCACATGACCTCTGAGGTAAAAAACCTCAGAGGTTATGTGACACAAACACAACTAAAATAAACCCTCTTCAGCGATCGGCATTTAAAACCCTGAGATCAGGAACTCTCTTCTGGAGACGTCACGCTCTCAAAGAGCCGATGCAGTATTCAGTCATGCGGAGAGCACATGTACAGCGGCTTCACACCGGATTCAGACTTCACAGTTTTGTGTTATAGATTTAATTTTTTGGGCAATAATTGTACACGCAGTAACACACAAAGACAACAGCCTTTTTTTGTAACTTTAAATATACATACTGTACATATTTAGAGCTTCGAGTCTTCTTGGTCACATGGATTTGATTGGATGTAGGACGTCTGTGAACTGACCCACTGATAGCTTTGGGTTCAGGTTCAGGCCTTGAGCGGGTTCAGGTTCTGGAGCTGAAGGGGGACAGACTGATCTTAGTCTTTGTGGTTCCAAACAATGGAAACAGTCACAGTTTAAAGGGCCCTCACACAGCGAGGGATTCTTCAGGTGCGATTAATGAAGATGTGACGACAATAAATAAATAGAAAAACAAATCAAAACCAAAGAGGACCAGACTCGGTAGGTTCAGTGGCTTCAGGTCTCAAGCGGTCTCGGCGTACTGAGAGTGTCTCGTTGAAAAGAGATGGAGCAATATCTCCTAATAAATGGTTACTATGACATCTTACCAAAAGTTTATCCTCGTTTTCCTACAAAAGTCCAGCAACACGTGTGACCTTCAGCTCATTACATGAACACAGTCTTCTCAAAAAGACTTCTGTCTTCACAGGAACACTCAGTCAGGTTCAGGAACAGGAACTTACTGAGGTACGGCCCTGGTTTCACCCGGGGAACGATGGTGGGTTCCTGGAGGACAGATCTCTGTTTGTTGCTCTGGCCGTCTTCATATCTCCTCCTTCAGGAGTACGTGGGTGACATACAGAATCATTTTGTGGGACATCTATGAATCAAAGCCTATTATTATTTGTAGCTTTTGCTACGAATGTTGTCTGAGACCAGCCTGAGCAAAGCACCGGCGAAGTCAAGGGAGGAGGAGATGGCTAGAAAACATGGATGTGAACAATGTAAGTTTCAAAGTAATCAAAAGGCGTTTCATGAGGAATGAAAGCATCCGCCCTGTGTTTCTGAGAGGAACACTGAATGTAAATGTGACTTTGGTTGGTAACACTCTCACCCCACAGGAACCTCTTACGGTCTGATTTCTCTCAAGTAGAATTCAAGACACTCCTGACCTGCAGGCAGCCTCAGACGGGAGCTGAGGCGGCATCAGGTAGCAGTCTGAGGCTGACACTTTGTCTTTCTAGCGCCTGACAACCGAGAGACTGACGCGTCGTCCTCCAGGCGGCAGCAGGTAAAACACGCGCTGTCAGGAGCTACATCCTCTGCTGCTTCACTGTGTCTGAAGACTGAATCTGAGCAGGCCGACACCAAAGACGGAGAGAATCCGCCTCCCTCCGAGTCTCAGCAGAGATTACAGCTCCTGCATCCTATAATTGTTCGGAGTGAGTCGCTCCTCGTACCAATTATAGCGCATTAGCAGCAGCCGCCAAAGTCATTTCATCGGTGCTCATCAGGGAGCTCAAAACAAAAAGGAGAAGAAGAAGCCACCCGTCCTCCCGCCGCCTTCAGTTGCTCGCAGCATCAAATGAACTGAGGACTTAAGATGGTGGAGATAAAAGCAGATTTAAGGATTAGACGCAGAGATGTGACTGAACTTTTGGTGACTTGTTTTAAAACGACAAGAGGAAGTGAGCCGCACTGCTGAGGACGACAGAAGCTGCTTCTGAAATGCAACACAGGAAATGTGGTTTAAAGAAACCCACAAGAGAAGGAAAGCAAAGAAACATCTTAGAAAACATAACAGGATGCGTGATTCATACATGCTGTGTATTTTACATACTTCTAGATGTCTCCGTTTTACCTGCCGACGCTGAGCATAAAACAGCAGATGTGACTCAGAACGTTTTGAGTGTGAATGTCACACAGGAACGACATGAAATAGTATCACTCTCTTTAAAGGGGATTACAACAAAGTCCTATTTCACTTTCATGAAGTTGGGGGACTCAAAAGAGACGGTTTGAAAATAAAAAGAACCAAAACTCACAAAACACTGGATCATACATTCCCCATAATGCAACCCAACAGTGTCTTTCCTGCCTGGTAGTTAGCGTATGAATTTCCTGAGTTAGGCCAAAAATCATATTTGTGAAGTAACAGTGACCTTTCAGCCAATCCTCGAGTCCAGCTGGACGTCTGTGCCAAATGTGTAGAAATTCCCTCCAGGCCACACACAGACAACCCGAATGACTATGACTGATGATTGATTACTTCAGACCATAACAGCTGCTCATAATAGGATTTGTTTCAATATAGTACAATCCAGCATGGGTTGACTTCATAACTTACATTCGCTAGGTGGTAACAAGTCAGTTCTGGTTCCACTGAGGATTGAACCCATGACCTTTTGAGCACGTAGCAACATGTTTGTTACAGGCTGTTTAACTTTTTTGAAGCTGATATTTGTTCATACTAACAGACAATGTTCTGAAATGAAATTCCCACATTTTTGGTTTTGCAAACATGTGGTTAGAAGAAAGAGTTGTGGTTCCACTGGGGATTGAACCCAGGACCTTCTACATGTACAGCAGACATGATAACTGTGACCCTACACATATCCACCAACACCACACGTTGTCATTTACTTTACTGAGAAACTTGAGAGAACCAGTCTTTAACTGAGAATTTCATAATTGACTTTAACCAGGTGGAAATATGACAGAGATTGAGGTTAGTTGGGATTGAACCGAGGACCTTCTGTCTCAACAACACAACACTGTTATAGTTGATTTGTGCACATCCTCTCAAAACCACAAATGAAAGCATTTTAGTTTGTCCTTTGGTGTTGTTCTACAACCTGCACGCTTCATGGAGGGGTATGAAATATTAAATGTATATAAAGTATGATAGAAGGAAACGATGAGACGGACAACAACCACATAACTGACACTCAGTCACTGAGTGGGAATACTTCCATTCCATCATTCTATCCACTCACCCGGGGGCTGGAGCCGATCCCGGCTGATATTGGGCAAAGGCAGGGCTCATATAGAGACAGATAACTGTTAGCGCTCACATTCACACCTACGGGCAATTTATAGTCTCCAATTAACCTGAGTTGCATGTCTCTGACTGTGGGAGAAAGCCGGAGAACCCGGAGGGAACCCACGCTGCCACGAGAACCTGCAAACTCCAGACAGAAGGACCACCCAGACCGGAGATCTTGCTGTGAGGTGACACTGCTAGCCACCACACCATCATGCAGCCCATGAGTAGGAATAATGCTAAATAAAAATACTCAAAATGCTTAGGCAGTAACTGCATTCCTATGTTATTATCACTGATATAACAGACAATATTCTCAACTGAAATTCCCACCTTTATGGTTTGTCAAACCATAAAGGTGGTAAGGTGGTAAGACAGAGTTATGGTTCCACTGGGAATTGAACACAGGACCTTCTGTGTGTAAAGCCGACATGATGACGACTACACTATGGAAACACTATGAAAAACCCTTTTCTAACTAACAAGATATAAGTATTTGAAACCATTAGATTATTGTTACGAACATTCATGCACATGTAGCATTTTATTGTTGTACTTGTATACAGCAGAATACTGTATTGTGTACTCTGTGGTAGAGATTCAGACGTGTCAATATGACTAAGCAGTGCTTCTACTGAAGACGTTCTTCTAAAGCAGACCTCTTCACTATGGAACCTCTGACATGTTATATGTTCTACTGAGATTTTATTTAGATCATGTATAACTGTGTTTACTGCTGCCTCATATCTACCTTGTCTCCATTAATACTCATGGAAGTTATAGTTGATCAGCACATATCCACCAAAACCACACATTTTCATTATTTTCATCATTACACTGTGGAACCTCTGTAAAAGTCACCTTCACCTGATGACCACTACACTATCGTCCACTCCAGAGTCTCACACGAACTTGGAGGTTTGTGTCTTGGTTGGACTCCAACACAACATTAACACAACACAAATATCACTTCCCATATAAAATCCAGTCCAAATAGGGATTTAGACAACCGCCATCTTTATGTTTTCTTCACTATCAAAAGTAATCCAGTGGCAGCTGTTATACATCCTTCATTCCCATGAAAGGTTCTCAGTGGCTCATGAAGCAAAACAACTTATAAAACAACAACAAGTTCACACTTTCACATTTCTTTACTTTGAAGTTGATTTACCTAAAAAAAAATGCTACGTTACAGACGTCTATTTTCAAATGTACATATATGGGGAAAAGTATTTTTGGGCCCATTGGAATCCCATGACGGACCAGGAAGTTGTTATCTCACTGTTTGGCCTCTATGTAAGATTAGCTTCAACGCCTGGCGCTCTACCTCGGGGGACCAGTTGGAATCTCTACCTCGGGGACCAGTTGGAACTCACCTCGGGACCAGTTGAATCTCTACCCGGGGGACCAGTTGGAATCTCTACCTCGGGGGACCAGTTGGAATCTCTACCTCGGGGGACAAGTTGGAATCTCTACCTCGGGGGACCAGTTGGGATCTCTACCTCGGGGGACCAGTTGGGATCTCTACCTCGGGGGACCAGTTGGGATCTCTACCTCGGGGCACCAGTTGGGATCTCTACCTCGGGGCACCAGTTGGAATCTGCAGTGGGAAGCGGCTCTTGGTAAATTTGGTTTGTTCCATAATGGACCACGGTCTGAAAGGTTTGGGAACTTCTGCTCCGGTGAGTATTTGTGTCAGCAGGACGGTGTGTGTGTGATCGAGTCAGAATAAACTATAGTGTGTTCATGGGGATGAAGGAACAACAGGGATGTGTTTTAATGGAGCTAAGAGAGATATCAGACTGTGACGCACACGAAATATCTAAAGTATTACCAGATTTATCCTGAAACATGAATGTAAAACAACCTACTGGCCCCACACTCTCTCTCTCAAACACACACACACACACACACACACACACACACGCACGCACGCACACAGGCACACAGGCACACACACACGCACGCAAACACACTGAGATCACACCAACCCCTCCCACGCTTATTAAATATATTAAATAGGTAGTTTGAGCCTCTTGGTGCTCCAGTTGGACTCCATACTGAGAGAGAAACATGCTGCTCAGCCTTCTGTGCCCCTTCCTCAAACCAAGAACACACACACACACACACACACACACACACACACACACACACACACACACACACACACAGCCTTCCCGCCCTCAGGGGCCCCATATGGACCCGATGGATGAGCCTTTTGAAAGCTGCTCATACAGACAGGAGCAGAAAGCTCTGCTCATGACAAACATACAGTAATAACATATAGAGTTCAGTATGTACGGCTCATGTGAGTGCTGAGAGTCTTCTCTGGGAAAACATAAGATGGGGAGTTTCAATCCAGTCTGTTAATTGTATTGTAAATCATAATCGATCAATAGACATTTTTAACGAAGAAAAATCTGAGCTAAATGTTGCCTCACCAACATTTCCTCAATGGCACGAACAAAGAAGGTGTTGTAGAGCACCAGCAGATTGGAAACTGTTCCTCATCACTATTAAACGTGCCAGATTTAACACTAGATATTTTTTGGATAGAACAATGCATAGCCAAGAGGTTCCATAGTGTAGTCGTCATCACGTCTGCTTTACACGCTGACGTTTCTGGTTTCAATCCCCAGTGGAACCAGCAGTCTGTCTTATTTCCTCCTGGGTAAAATGTGTCAAAAACATTAACTTCGCTAGAGTTTAAAAACGATCCAGCATGAAAAACCCATACCAGTGTTGTCATTTTTTTCAATAAGTGGAGCTAAATCTAGATTTAGCGAGAATGTCACCAAGCGTTTAACACGCAGAAGGTCCTGGGTTCAATCAATTAAAGATAATTTAAATACAGGTTTATCAATCTTACAAAAACAACAAAATAATCTAGATTTTAAAAACGATCCAACATAGAAACCCATACCAGTTTGCAATTTTTTTCAAAAAGAGGAGCTAAATTGAAATCTAGTGATATTGTCTTTGAATTTTTAACACGAAGAAAGTCCAGGGTTCAATCCCCAGTGGAGCCAGAAGTCTGTCATGTTACCACCTAGCTAATATCAGTTGTGAAATCAACAAATGCAGGATTGTAAATAAGTGAATTTAATCAGAATTATGAGGAGGACAATGAAAATATCTTTATAGTCAGTTGGAGAAAATCTCTTCACAGAGGTTCCATAGTGTAGTCGTCATCACGTCTGCTTTATGCGCGAATGCCAGCCATGTACACCCATAGAGGACTTTTTCATGAACAGAAGGGCGTCCAAAACGAGTTGGATTCGACTCCCACCTTCCCCAAACTAAAGGTTCAGTTTCTGGTTCAAATGATGAGCTACAGAATGTGGGCAGAACACAAAACAACTACATCAAACCTCAATAATAATGATACTTTATATTTATAGCATGCATAAACACAATTGTTTCACATCAAAGAATCAAGATAAAATAATTTATCTTGAAGTAATTATGCAAATAATATCCTAATCTCCAAATACCCTGCTACAGTTGCACTTATATTAAGGGACAACAACAGATGTTTATTGTACAGATGTGTAAGCGTACAGCTGATCATATCTAAATATTTTACTACTTAATTTTCTATGTATTAATACCTCTAAAATGAAGACAGTCAAAGTGATGCTTTCAAGATATTTTATTGACAAAACACAGCTGAATTCTGAAATGCACAAAAACAAAATGCTCCTAAAACATCAAATATAAAACAAATGAACAGTAAATGAAATATATATACAGTAGATAGCATATCCATAAACTCATTTACAATATAAGTGCTGAAACAATAATCATCAATATTATCTGGTTTCAGCTTCTCAAATGTCATTATTGCTAAAAACATTATTCTAGTGCAATAAATATATGTATTCTGGTAAAATAATTATATTTATTCTCATGCAATAATGATGTTTATTCAAGTGCATTATTTATATTTATTCTAGAGCAATAATGATGTTTATTCAAGTAAAATAATTATATTTATTCTTATGCAATAATTATGTTTATTCTAATGCAATAATTATATTTATATTAGTTAAATAATTACAATAATACTAATACAATATATTTAGTGTTGTGTGTGTGTGTGTGAGGGTATATTTGGGGTTTGGTGGGTTTGTGATCACTTCTTCTCTCTGATCCATCGGTCCCTTTCTGGTGTCTTTTAAGTTGGCCAGATGCTTCACATATCTGGAGTTATGTTGGCATGTGTTTGGGTGTATTAAACTGTTTGGGTAAGTGCACGCCCTCTGGACCACGGCAGTGTAGTCGTCATCCACCCGCTTCAGCATGCGTGGAGCTGGTGGTGCTGAACCAGAAGCCCGTCGATGGCAGCTCTCATGGCTCCTGTCCACCGGTCGTGGTCCAGGACTTGGACGATGCATCACGTTTTAATGGGTCCGGTGCGAGTGGCTCGAGGAGAGGAGGATACGGGCAACGGTGCTGTAAATAAATACAATGTATAAAGCACATGTTTATTATAGTGTTTAATGTTAGAATACAGTTATATGGTGTTTATATATTGCCATGATTTTATTGTGAATGAACAATATATGGAGACGATTGTCTTGATATTATGTATTTTATGTCCACGGCTGGTTTTAACTGTGAGGTCTAAATGAGGGGTCGTAGGGGGTCATTTGAAAGCTACCTGTGGCAGACGATGGCATCAAGGGCGGCTGGACCTTGACTTCGGACCCCTGCTGGTTGGACCGGATGGGACCAGCTACAAGTGGAGCTTCCCCGACAGTGGAACTGGTCTCCTGAAATAAAGCATCACATGGAGATGACAATAATTATTGACAAATTGATAATAACTGTTGATGATTGACTGAGTGATTGATCTAGATTACCTGACAGCCTGTGGCCTCTACAGCTGCAGGGGAATCCATGGTGACAGCAGCTGCCATGTCTGCCTGTGTCTTGTGCGTCTCCCAGTTCAGAGGAACAGGACGACGGCCAGGCTCCACATAGTGAAGTCCAGATAGGTACAGCAGCTCAAAAGATCCTGTCTCTGAGCAGGACACTTGTCCTGAAGCCATGGATCTTTAATCCTCATGGCCTCATCAGACGGCCCGATGGACCCTTCCTGAACGAGACCGCCTTCCTTCCTGGGAAGAAGTTGATGGTCTTCTTCATTATCTCCTGTGCAAAACACAATGCATTTTATACACAGAGTCCCTCACGTTAACGTTGATCAGCATGTGTAATAACTAGGTAACAACATTTGTTATTACACAGACAGACAGACAGACAGACAGACAGGAAAACTAAGTGTTTTTGACCGTTCTATATTCTGTTCGTCATAGCACTTGAACCCATCTTAAATGTGGGCTATGAAAGAGACATATACTGTAGTATTTACCATTCATATACTGTAGTATTTACATTCATATACTGTAGTATTTACCCATTACAAATTTACACTGAGCTGGTCCAAAATACTGTAAAAGACTGTAAACAAATATTCACTATGACAATTGACGAACCTACACTATAGTACAGAAGGCCAATAAGAATATGATTCATAAAGACAAGCACATGAGTTCCTGTTAATGCTGAAATAGAACTTTACACACACAACAACACACAAACATCACGTTGCATACGTAACCTTAATGTACTGACGTCACGTCGCTAACACACCGAGTTAAAACCAATGCTAAACAACAAAACTAAAGACAACTACAGAAACAGCTCACCAACAAATACAACTGAGAACCGTTCATTAAGGACTTGAGAAATGAGCCGTACTTACGTTTGACTGTCTGACTGTTTCACTGTCTGACTGTTTCTCCGGAGAAAGAGCCGTGAAAAGACGCAGACTGTTTACTGTATTCTGCTGCTGCTGGACGTCTGTCACTTGAAGGAGAAAACGGGGTCTCTCACCTTGTTTCCAAGGGGGGAAACAGCGCCCCCAAAATCTCACTTGTGGCCAGAACTATATGACACTTGTAGTGTTAAGAACTACCATAGAAAACGAATGGTAAAAGTTAAGGAAGTTAAGTCTTACTATTACCGGCTCCCGCGCAGAAGGTCCTGGGTTCAATCCCCAGTGGAACCAGTGATCTGTCTTATTTCCTCCTGAATAAAATATGTTACGAAGTAAAAAAACAGAGGATGGTACTACGATCAAATGAATGGCAGCGATAAGCTGCTCCTGTTCCCGTTGAACCAATGGATGCACAGACAACTCTCACAGTATTACTTTGACACTGAAGATAATTTAAATACAGGTTTATCAATCTTACAAAAACAACAAAATAATCTAGATTTTAGAAACGATCCAACATAGAAACCCATACCAGTTTGCAATTTTTTTCAATAAGAGGAGCTAAATTGAAATCTAGCGATATTGTCTTCAAATTCTTAACACGCAGAAAGTCCAGGGTTCAATCCCGAGTGGAACCAGAAGTCTGTCATGTTACCACGTAGCTAATATCAGTTGTGAAATCAACAAATGCAGGATTGTAAAAAAGTGAATTAAATCAGAATTATGAGGAGGACAATTAAAATATCTTTATAGTCAGTTGGAGAAAGTCACTTCACAGAGGTTCCATAGTGTAGTCGTCATCACGTCTGCTTTACACGCAGAAGGTCCTGGGTTCAATCCCCAGTGGAACCAGAAAGCTGTCTTATAAACACGTGTTTAGTGTCAGTTATGAAGTCAACAGGATTATGCAACAATCCAATAAATCCAGCAATAAGCAGCTCCTGTTTGCAGTCCAGCCATGAATGTACGGACAAGCTTTGCCAAATGACAGTAGCTAAAACCACGAGCTCAAAGAAAAAATAATTAAACAGATATTTGGTGAACTAAACTGTGGTCAGAACCACATTCATGTGTGCAACCATGAATGTACAGAGTATTGTCACTGGATTACATTGATACTCAAGAAAACTGAAATACAGAGTTGGATATTTTGAGAAACTAACAAAATACGCTAGATTTTAATCACGATCCATCCTAAAAACACAACCCAGTGTTGCCAATTTTTTTCTCAATGACAGTAGCGAGCAGCACTGGGTTGGTTGAATGGTTCAGGAATAATAATCCAATGACTATGAAAATATCTTTATAGTCGGTTGGAGAAAATCACTTCACAGAGGTTCCATAGTGTAGTCGTCATCACGGCTGCTTTACACGCAGAAGGTCCTGGGTTCAATCCCCAGTGGAACCAGTGATCTGTCTTATTTCCTCCTGGCTAAAATATGTTACGAAGTCAAAAAACAGAGGATGGTACTACGATCAAATGAATGGCAGCGATAAGCTGCTCCTGTTCCCATTGAACCAATGGATGCACAGACAACTCTCACAGTATTACTTTGACACTGAAGATAATTTAAATACAGGTTTATCAATCTTACAAAAACAACAAAATAATCTAGATTTTAGAAACGATCCAACATAGAAACCCATACCAGTTTGCAATTTTTTTCAATAAGAGGAGCTAAATTGAAATCTAGCGATATTGTCTTCAAATTCTTAACACGCAGAAAGTCCAGGGTTCAATCCCGAGTGGAACCAGAAGTCTGTCATGTTACCACGTAGCTAATATCAGTTGTGAAATCAACAAATGCAGGATTGTAAAAAAGTGAATTAAATCAGAATTATGAGGAGGACAATTAAAATATCTTTATAGTCAGTTGGAGAAAGTCACTTCACAGAGGTTCCATAGTGTAGTCGTCATCACGTCTGCTTTACACGCAGAAGGTCCTGGGTTCAATCCCCAGTGGAACCAGAACGCTGTCTTATAAACACGTGTTTAGTGTCAGTTATGAAGTCAACAGGATTATGCAACAATCCAATAAATCCAGCAATAAGCAGCTCCTGTTTGCAGTCCAGCCATGAATGTACGGACAAGCTTTGCCAAATGACAGTAGCTAAAACCACGAGCTCAAAGAAAAAATAATTAAACAGATATTTGGTGAACTAAACTGTGGTCAGAACCACATTCATGTGTGCAACCATGAATGTACAGAGTACTGTCACTGGATTACATTGATACTCAAGAAAACTGAAATACAGAGTTGGATATTTTGAGAAACTAACAAAATACGCTAGATTTTAATCACGATCCATCCTAAAAACACAACCCAGTGTTGCCAATTTTTTTCTCAATGACAGTAGCGAGCAGCACTGGGTTGGTTGAATGGTTCAGGAATAATAATCCAATGACTATGAAAATATCTTTATAGTCGGTTGGAGAAAATCACTTCACAGAGGTTCCATAGTGTAGTCGTCATCACGTCTGCTTTACACGCAGAAGGTCCTGGGTTCAATCCCCAGTGGAACCAGTGATCTGTCTTATTTCCTCCTGGCTAAAATACGTTACGAAGTCAAAAAACAGAGGATGGTACTACGATCAAATGAATGGCAGCGATAAGCTGCTCCTGTTCCTATTGAACCAATGGATGCACAGACAACTCTCACAGTATTACTTTGACACTGAAGATAATTTAAATACAGGTTTATCAATCTTACAAAAACAACAAAATAATCTAGATTTTAAAAACGATCCAACATAGAAACCCATACCAGTTTGCAATTTTTTTCAATAAGAGGAGCTAAATTGAAATCTAGCGATATTGTCTTCAAATTCTTAACACGCAGAAAGTCCAGGGTTCAATCCCGAGTGGAACCAGAAGTCTGTCATGTTACCACGTAGCTAATATCAGTTGTGAAATCAACAAATGCAGGATTGTAAAAAAGTGAATTAAATCAGAATTATGAGGAGGACAATTAAAATATCTTTATAGTCAGTTGGAGAAAGTCACTTCACAGAGGTTCCATAGTGTAGTCGTCATCACGTCTGCTTTACACGCAGAAGGTCCTGGGTTCAATCCCCAGTGGAACCAGAACGCTGTCTTATAAACACGTGTTTAGTGTCAGTTATGAAGTCAACAGGATTATGCAACAATCCAATAAATCCAGCAATAAGCAGCTCCTGTTTGCAGTCCAGCCATGAATGTACGGACAAGCTTTGCCAAATGACAGTAGCTAAAACCACGAGCTCAAAGAAAAAATAATTAAACAGATATTTGGTGAACTAAACTGTGGTCAGAACCACATTCATGTGTGCAACCATGAATGTACAGAGTACTGTCACTGGATTACATTGATACTCAAGAAAACTGAAATACAGAGTTGGATATTTTGAGAAACTAACAAAATACGCTGGATTTTAATAACGATCCATCCTAAAAACACAACCCAGTGTTGCCAATTTTTTTCTCAATGACAGTAGCGAGCAGCACTGGGTTGGTTGAATGGTTCAGGAATAATAATCCAATGATTATGAAAATATCTTTATAGTCGGTTGGAGAAAATCACTTCACAGAGGTTCCATAGTGTAGTCGTCATCACGGCTGCTTTACACGCAGAAGGTCCTGGGTTCAATCCCCAGTGGAACCAGTGATCTGTCTTATTTCCTCCTGGCTAAAATATGTTACGAAGTCAAAAAACAGAGGAAGGTACTACGATCAAATGAATGGCAGCGATAAGCTGCTCCTGTTCCCATTGAACCAATGGATGCACAGACAACTCTCACAGTATTACTTTGACACTGAAGATAATTTAAATACAGGTTTATCAATCTTACAAAAACAACAAAATAATCTAGATTTTAAAAACGATCCAACATAGAAACCCATACCAGTTTGCAATTTATTTCAATAAGAGGAGCTAAATTGAAATCTAGCGATATTGTCTTCAAATCTTTAACACGCAGAAAGTCCAGGGTTCAATCCCCAGTGGAGCCAGAAGTCTGTCATGTTACCACGTAGCTAATATCAGTTGTGAAATCAACAAATGCAGGATTGTAAAAAAGTGAATTAAATCAGAATTATGAGGAGGACAATTAAAATATCTTTATAGTCGGTTGGAGAAAATCACTTCACAGAGGTTCCATAGTGTAGTCGTCATCACGTCTGCTTTACACGCAGAAGGTCCTGGGTTCAATCCCCAGTGGAACCAGAACGCTGTCTTATAAACACGTGTTTAGTGTCAGTTATGAAGTCAACAGGATTATGCAACAATCCAATAAATCCAGCAATAAGCAGCTCCTGTTTGCAGTCCAGCCATGAATGTACGGACAAGCTTTGCCAAATGACAGTAGCTAAAACCACGAGCTCAAAAAAAAAATAATTAAACAGATATTTGGTGAACTAAACTGTGGTCAGAACCACATTCATGTGTCAACCATGAATGTACAAGTATTGTCACTGGATTACATTGATACTCAAGAAAACTGAAATACAGAGTTGGATATTTTGAGAAACTAACAAAATACGCTACATTTAATCACGATCCATCCTAAAAACACACCCCAGTGTTGCCAATTTTTCTCAATGACAGTAGCGAGCAGCACTGGGTTGGTTGAATGGTTCAGGAATAATAATCCAATGACAATTAAAATATCTTTATAGTCGGTTGGAGAAAATCACTTCACAGAGGTTCCATAGTGTAGTCGTCATCACGTCTGCTTTACACGCAGAAGGTCCTGGGTTCAATCCCCAGTGGAACCAGAACGCTGTCTTATAAACACGTGTTTAGTGTCAGTTATGAAGTCAACAGGATTATGCAACAATCCAATAAATCCAGCAATAAGCAGCTCCTGTTTGCAGTCCAGCCATGAATGTACGGACAAGCTTTGCCAAATGACAGTAGCTAAAACCACGAGCTCAAAAAAAAAATTAAAGCTGCGAGCAGCGATGATCGGGCCCTCGCGCCCCTGGCGACGTCGAGGCTACTTGCCGGACGCCGGTTGGCACGTCCCGGAACTTGCTTGACCATCAGACACTGCGTAAGCAGCTTGGAGGATATTTAATGCGTGGAGCAGCGGCGTCGTCAAGTAATTTTGCAGGGGCTTCAAGTTAGATCAATTAAAGAGTATTAAAGAGTTAATATTGACATGTGGAAGTCTTCAAGCAGGCTGCTTTGTCGAAGTTTGGTTGAATTTTGTTGAACTTTTGTAGGGGGCGCTATCGAGCCGATTTGACATTTTGAAGCATTGAAATCATATCATATAACTACATTTAGGTCATTAAATGTGTCTGCTATGTTTGGGTGTGTTTTGAGCATTTTTAGCCCCTCAAAAACATCTTTGTTTTCATGGCAAAGAGTGCGTCGCCAAGGCAACAGGCTTTGACGAAACAACAATCTTTTAACAACTTTTAATCATTAAGGTTTTGAGATTATACTGTCCAAATTCTAAGTGGATCTGATAAATTCCCTAGGACGAGTTCGTTCCAGAAAAGCGCCTAGAAATAGACAAAAATTAGCAAATAAATCACACAAAAATCAAAATGGCCGACTTCCGGTACGGTTTAGAGCAGGGTCCCAAGAGACTTTTGTTTAAGTCTACATGTGATACATGTGCCTACTAAATTCTGTCTATCTATGTCAAATGTACTGCGAGGGCTGCATCGTTGAAACTTGGTAGGGGGCGCTATCGAGCCAACATTCCACTTTGAAACATTAAAATCACATAGTTTAACTACATTTATGACTTTAAATGTTTGTGCCAAGTTTAGTGACATTTCAAGCATGTTTAGTCCCTCAAAAGAACCTTCGTTGTAGACGGCGAAGAAGGGGTCGCCACGGCAACGTCGTTACACGAAACCTCAAACGCTTTGTGGGCTGGCATTATAAAAGTCTTCCGTTTGTGTGGAAGTAATTTGATGTTGATCTGATCTACCTACTAAGAAAACCAAGCCAAAGTATAGAAACTTTTACTTCCAGTTACCAGTAGGTGGCGCTATGACTATGATTCAAAATTAGACTGTACATGTCTTCAAGCCTGGAGTTTCATCATACACGTGAAATTTGGAAATGATCTGCTCATGTGGAGTCGGGTTACGTCGGTTTATTCGCTCACCGCGAAGGATCGATATTCGCCAATGCTCCGAGTCGCTGCCCTTCATTGGATTCTTACAATCTTCACCGTGTTGCATTATCAACGTCTTAAGGCTTTTCTGACAAACTTTGAGAGGGATCTGATTAATCTGTGAAGAACAGGGCATACCAGTGTAAAACATTTCATTTTTGTTGCCACTAGGTGGCGCTATGACTTTGATTCTATATTATCATATGGATGTCTTCAGGGTCAGGATGTCATGACATATGAGTAATATGGAGCAGATAAGATAGTGAACGGCCGAATTACAACAACTTCCTGTCTCGTAGCGAATGGTGTTTTTTTTAAAATGCTCCCTACTCACATAGTTCGATATTTTTTAAATCTTTTAACAACTTTCACTGCAAAGGTCTCAAGATCATACTGGCCGAATTTGAAGTCAATCGGGTTTAATCTCTAGGAGGAGATCGTTCTGGTCCAACGCCTGAAAATGCTGAAAAATGCTGAAAAATGCTAAAAAAGCCAATATTGGGCGGATAAATGCATCGCCCCCTAGTGTTTGAAAATAATGAAAATCATAGGGTCAGTTAATGGAAGCGATATAGACATACTATACATTTGGTGATGATAGGCCAAGTGATTTGGAAGTTAAGTGGATTGAAAACTAAGCCACTCCCCTTAGAAGTTGATTGGTCCTTTTTGTTCTCAACACAATGAGATATCAACAAGATTTTCATAAAGTTTAATGACATTGAACCAATAATGATCCACAGAACATTTTACAGCGTTTAGGAGGATTTTGAGAAAAAAGTGTTTTTCACAAAATTCAAAATGGCGGAAAATCTAAGTAGGCGGAGCTTAGGGGTCTGATGGACTTATTTCTAAGTAAGATGGAACCGGACATGTGTGCAAAATTTCAAGGCAATCGGGCTTCGGGGGAATAAAGTATTAGCTTTCTAACTCAAGGGGGCACCGTCAAGCTATTTTGTCCGACTTTTTCCCGACACCCCAAAAAGCTTGCAATTTTCACCAATTCCAATTTGTGTGCAAATTTTAAATGATTTAGGTTTAGTCCAAGCACCTCTTTTGTCCATGCAAAGCCCTACCATAAGAATAAATAATAAACGGAGCGATTACAATAGGTCCTCTCGGACCGACTTCGTCGGTCGCTCGGGCCCTAATTATAAGGAGGACAATTAAAATATCTTTATAGTCGGTTGGAGAAAGTCTCTTCACAGAGGTTCCATAGTGTAGTCGTCATCACGTCTGCTTTACACGCAGAAGGTCCTGGGTTCAATCCCCAGTGGAACCAGTGATCTGTCTTATTTCCTCCTGGCTAAAATATGTTACGAAGTCAAAAAACAGAGGATGGTACTACGATCAAATGAATGGCAGCGATAAGCTGCTCCTGTTCCCATTGAACCAATGGATGCACAGACAACTCTCACAGTATTACTTTGACACTGAAGATAATTTAAATACAGGTTTATAATCTTACAAAAACAACAAAATAATCTAGATTTTAAAAACGATCCAACATAGAAACCCATACCAGTTTGCAATTTTTTTCAAAAAGAGGAGCTAAATTGAAATCTAGCGATATTGTCTTCGAATTTTTAACACGCAGAAAGTCCAGGGTTCAATCCCCAGTGGAGCCAGATTGCTGTCTTATTCTCTTATGTTGACTGTGTTGATAAACTAAGCAGTTCAATGTATCTCTGGCCACATTTAGACCAGAGGAGCGTACATGCCGTTTACACGTGCACACGCACCGCCACACGTGCACACGCACCGCCACACGTGTACTCCAGGCTACGTACTGACTGAAAACAAAGCTGTTTCATAGCCGTCCTCATAAGTGACATGTTGGAGGTTTTCTTGCAATAGTGACGAGATCTCTGTCTGTCTGTCTCTGTGTGTGTGTGTGTGTGTGTGTGTGTGTGTGTGTGTGTGTGTGTGTGTGTGTGTGTGTGTGTGTGTGTGTGTGTGTGTGTGTGTGTGTGTGTGTGTGTGTGTGGAGGCCTCTGGGGTAAACACAGCTCCGTGACAGCTCAGTGTGTGTGTGTTATCTCTCTACTAACTGCTGTTGTTCTCAGACTGAGAGACTGAAGATATTCAAACTGTTAACGTATCTGTTTGTGATTCAGTCGGAGGTTTTTTTTTGCATCGTAGCTTTTAAAAAAAAAAAATCGTGGACACAGTTGTGACAGATGTCAAACTTTCAGGTCTTTCAACTGTATGGAGATGATTTATTTGTTGTACTGGGACTCATGCAAAGTGAACAATAACTGTAACAAAATGACTTCTCTAGAAAATTATGATTAATGGATGAAACAGTTCTTGGACTGTTGGCTGTGTTGCGGAGCAGAGGGAGCTCCAGCGGAGCCGCTCTCATTAATCCTCTCTGTCACTGTGATATCGAGTCTTCAATCAGCTGAACGTGCACATCACCTGCCTGCAGAAGGTCACGTTGCTCCTGTAGTCTTATCTTTCATATCTAAATATTATCTGACATCACAGAGCTTCACATGGACAAGGTGACAGAGTCACATGCTGGTAGCTGTGTTTCTGCCTCAGAGAGCTGCTGATCAGAAACAACCTGATCAACCTGGACCTCAGAGCTGCTGTTTGGGATAGAACTCAGAACGTTAAAGTTGTGGAACGAGAGACTAAAAGGACTTCTTACACTGAAACACTCAAAGATTTGACGGACAATATTTGATGAAACTGTAGTCAGAACCACATGTATGTGTCTGTTTGATTAGCAGTGCGCTTGTCACAGAGGTTCCATGGTGTAGTCGTCATCACGTCTGCTTTACACACAAAAGGTCCTGGGTTCAATCCCCAGTGGAGCCACAACCCTGTCTTGTTTCCATTTAGCTAACGTCAAACAAACTTTGGCTACGAGGCAACCAGACAACTCCAAGCTGATGTATCTTCCTTTAAAGGAGACGTCGTCTTTAAAGTCTGACGTCCACAAAGAACTCAGAGTTTTCTCTGAATGTAAAAACAAGACGTTTTGCTGCTGGAACATTTTTTTAAACAGTTTAATTGTCACATTTCTTGTTAATCGAGGAAAATTTGATTTTTGTGTGTGCGCGTGCGTGCGTGCGTGCGTGCGTGTGTGTGTGTGTGTGTGTGCGCGCGTGCGTGTGTGTGTGTTGCATCAGAGCCTCATTATGTAATAGTGACATCTGCTGGGAACAGAGTGGGTGTTGGTGATGAGCTGCAGCTTCACTGCTGCCATGTGGTTCACTCTTGTTTGTTTGTTTGTTTGTTCACTTAATTACTTGTTTACTCGGCGCATACAAGGAAACATGTTTAGCCACTTATGAGACTCACAAAGCAAATAAAAGTAAAATAATGAATCGAGCGGGAGGCCTGAGACGATTGATTGAAGTCAGCTGAGTGAAACGTGTCCCTGAATGTAACTTTACATGTTTTCATATATAATAAATGTACATTTTATTGTATCTGGACTCGACTACCTTCACATCGCTGGAGCTGGAATTTTATTTGTTATTTTTGACGTTTAAAAGACTGAACGAGAGTCTTACTAGCAGCCTCAGAGAACCAGGGAGCAATGCATTCTGGGAAGTTTTGGGGAAATAATCATCAACTCAAAAAACACATGACCAAACAAACTGCACGACTAAGAGAACTCTTACACTTGATATGTAAAACTGCAATTATGGTATTTTTGATTCCAGATGTTCAGGATGATTAGCTCTGCTTTGGTCTCCACCAGCTCCTCAGAAAAATCATATCAATATATAAATATAATTTGGTCAATTAGCCGTCTAAAAATAATGATTAGTGGAGCCTGAAAAGTGCTCTGGATTACATCCTACATGCTCGTGGTGTTTGTGGATTTAAAGCCTTCAAACAGCGTCGTCCCTCTGAGTGATGAGCGGGGTGAATGAGCCTCTGTGGCTTCCATCCAGCCGATGTTCAGGGGGCCGTCAGGCGGAGTGTAAGAGCTCTAAACTGGTAGACGATAAAGTTAATCCTTTTATCCGTATCCTTGCCGCGGGCCGACCGAAATAAACGCTGCAATGGGAGTCAGGAGGAATGTGAACGTCTGAGAGAAGAGGAACCGCAGACGGAGAGAAGGGAGAATTAATAAAGATGTGAAGCGTGTTTTTATTTGACTGGAGGAGGAGAAGTGAAGACATGTGTGACTTCTGCCTAATAGATTTCATACAGTCGGCTTCTCCCCGACTTCCCCGTGTCTTTGACTGTACGGCGTGGAGCCATGAAAGAGCAGCGAGACACCAGGAAGTCAGGGTCGGGGATTAGAGTCACACCGGAGGGTCGCCCGTCTGAACACGAACGCTGGAGGAAAGACGGGAAGACGTCGTGTTTTTGTGTGACTCAATGAGGAGATCGGATCATAGAACCCAGTCTGGATCGGATCAGGGAACCCAGTCTGGATCAGATCAGAGACCTCAGACTGGATCGGATCAGAGAACTCAGTCTGGATCGGATCAGAGTCACGGATCGGATCATAGAACTCAGACTGGATCGGATCATAGAACACAGTCTGGATCGGATCATAGAACTCAGACTGGATCGGATCATAGAACTCAAACTGGATCAGATCAGAGTCACGAATCAGATCATAGAACTCAGACTGGATCGGATCATTGTCACGAATCGGATCATAGAACTCAGACTGGATCGGATCAGAGTCATGGATCGGATCAGAGTCAGGGATCGGATCATAGAACTCAGACTGGATCGGACCAGAGTCATGGATCGGATCAGAGTCATGGATCGGATCAGAGTCAGGGATCGGATCATAGAACTCAGACTGGATCGGACCAGAGTCATGGATCAGATCAGAGTCATGGATCGGATCATAGAAGTCAGACTGGATCGGATCAGAGTCATGGATCGGATCATAGAAGTCAGACTGGATCGGATCGGCACAAAGAAAGAAAGAGACATCCCCGATCACGTTATTTTTGCCGCCGATACTAATTATTAATCCATGAATTGATCCATATTAACAGATATATATATATATATATATATACATATATACAGCATATATATATATATATATATATACATATATATATCTTTGTTGTTGGTAGGAGGTCCGGGGAAGACCCAGGACACGCTGGAAGGATTATATCTCCCAGCTGGCCTGGGAACGCCTCGGGATCCCCCAGAACGAGCTGGAACGTGGTGCGGGTGAGAGGGAAGCCTGCTAGGCCTGCTGCCACCGCGACCCGACCCCGGATAAGAGGATGAACATGGATGGATGGATGGATCTTTGTTGTTGATTATAGCAGTTGGTCTACAAGGATCCAGTTCTGGAGTCAGTAAACCATCAACAATTTTTTTACTTTCTTAAAGTCGTCCATTGTGTTATTTTATATTCATGAAATCAAACTATTCAGAAGATAAGTAAATAACAGATATTATTTTATCTTCATTCTTGGTGTTAATGAAGTCTAATAATGAGCTGAGAGCATGTTAGGAAGTTAAACAGCTCATAATTCATCTCTAATATCTATTTTATATTCAAACATCTGGATTTATTATAGTTCATCACCAAGTCCACATTTTACTAGATTACATTGAACACATTATGAGAACGTTATAATTTACCTTCAGCCAGTAATCATGTAACTGAAGGTGTTTTTATATCGTTACTATGCAACAATATAAAGACTGCTGCAGTAAAATGATCTGGGGCTCGGGAACACGACCACATTTTAACTAAATAAAACTTCCTCTCAGTAAATTTAAATGTGAAAGTGCAATAAAAAGATTTTGTCCCTAAAATCAATGAATTGTTGCGATAAATAATTTCAATTTATATGGCAGTTAAAGTTTGGTTGAGGTTAGGTTGGTACAAAATATGGCTACTTGGCGGTTATTACCCGGCAACAACATAAACAAACAACATAAACAAACAACATAAAAAACAAATGCAAGTGTGTTGTGAGAAACTCTGGGTTTCTTCATGCTCCACCTCAACCTCCACATTCTTACTTCCCCACATCTCCACATCAAGGAGAGACAACTTCCTGCAATCAACACTGGATTCTGGAGAGGGGGATGGAACCAGAACCAGAACCAGGACTGAGAGGGGCAGACTGCTGCAGTAAAGTGAGAGGTTTTCCGAAGGGAGTCTGGTGCTCTGAATCACTACCGACTTTGTCCACAGGGGGCGCTACAACCAACACAAGACGAACGTCACTCAGTGTGACTTTAAATGTGGAATGAGATGAAAAATGTTTTTGTCCCTAGAATCAATGAATAATCGTGACAAAATAAACGTGATCTTAATTTTAGCCTCAACTCTGCAGCCCTCAAAGAAAAGAAGGCCGTCACACCTCGGCTCACACTTCAACTCCTTTCAGAGCTTCACTTCAAAGAGTGGACGGACAAACATTAAGGCACAGCGTCCTGGCTGCCTTAAATAAAGAGGTGCGTGTGTGTGTGTGTGTGTGTGTGTGTGTGTGTGTGTGTGTGTGCGTGTGTGTGTGTGTGTGTGTGTGTGTGTGTGAGACAGCCGTTCACTCATCCCTTGCTGCAGTGGACTCTCACCTGAGCAGCAGAGAGGCTGAATAAATCACAGCAGCGTCTCGAGACGCTCCGGAGCTAAAGAGAGAGAGACGCTCGTCCCCGCCGCGCCGCCACACATATGACTCTCAGGAAACTAAAAGTTTGTTCTGCTGCTTCAATAAATGACTCAGGACATCTGATAAGAGTCTTTAAACAAGACTTGGCTCAAGATGGAGGAACTCTTTCAAGCCTCTATGTTTGGAACTATGATTAGTAATATGTATATATATATACTGTATATATATATACATATATATATGTGTATATCCAGAGAAAGACATTTTGAAGACAACCTCTCACTAGAGAACTCTTCTATTAGCGAACAGGGCGACATGACCAGATGGAAACTGTCCTCAAAGAGCAGAAATATAGTTAAAATCCTCAGATCTGTGAATGAGTCTCCACACACATCAGCTCATCATGCCACCTCCACTTATTTAAACCCAAACCACCATATTTTGTGTATTTCAGTTTATTTTTAAAGGACCGATTCAGGTAACGAGCAGGAGGACCACGAGGAGTAACTCACAGGAGGAGATTCAGTCCCGAGTGTTTCTGAATTCTGAATCAGAGTTTGACTCATTTATTAAAAAGTCAAGATTTAAAATTGTCTCCATGTTAAGAGGAAGTCTCATGGAGGTTGATGTTGTTGCTCATTAATAACTCAGAAACACCGTTTCTCTGTTTAAGTAACATAATGGGGACCACGCAGATTGATGCTCTTGCCCTAAAAACAGTTAGCAGATGACCAATGGTGTGTTGTATGTGGGGGGAGGGGGAGGGGAGGGGAAGGGGGATGGGGGGGGGGGTGATGTCATTAATATCTCCGGGGCCCCCCGGACCTGAAGCCGAGCAGCAGCTCCAACACATCTTTATCTTCCTCGACCGAGCCGCAGCTCCAGGTGAGAATCCATCATGGCTATTATTACCTGAGGCTCCGCTCTGCATCCATCACACACACACACACACACACACACACACACACACACACACACACACACACACACACACACACACACACACACACACACACACACACACACACACACACACACACACACACACACACACACTCTCTCACACACACACACACACACACACTCTCTCTCACACACACACACACACACACAGGACCAACAGTGAACTATGATTATACACCAACCAGCTGTGGACCTCTGATTCTGGTCATTCAGAGAAAAAGATATATATATAAATATGAATATGAAAGCTTTGGCGAGAGGACTTGTAACCCTGACATACGTCGAGCGATCGAAGAAGAAACAATTTCTCTCCACTTGAACTGAATAATCATCTTTTCATTTAAATGATTTCCCCTCCGAACTGCATTCCGTTTTCCTGCTTCATTACAATTCAAGGTGAGCCGAGGTGAGTCCTGCTCGCAGCAAGGCATGCTGGGAGATGGAGATCGGTCCACGTCCCCAGTGATGAACACACTCTCTGTCTCTCTGTGGGGAAATCCAACCTGCTGGAAACGGAGCCGCTGTTTCCATCAAACAAACCTTTTTTTTACCTCAGGTGTCAATTCTTCCTGATTGAACTTTGTGTGACTCATATTTTCTGCGTTAGCCTCAATCATAATGAGTTCACCTCTCATCAACCCGGGGCTGAGCGTGGGATTCTGTTTCATGAATCTTTGTGGCTCACGAGCAGAACGGTGTGAGTACTGCACGACAAGCAACCGAAAACAACGTCACCCTCAATTTATATTCAGGCTCCTCCTCCTCCTCATCCAGGCTCCTCCTCCTCCTCATCCAGGCTCCTCCTCCTCCTCATCCAGGCTCCTCCTCCTCATCCAGGCTCCTCCTCCTCATCACCTGCAGCTCACGCAGGTGAAACTGTGTGCATGCTGGTCTGAGGTCTGTGAGGCGTTCAGGTTCTCACTGTGCACTCTTCCTTTAATAGTTGATGAGGGAAAATGTGTGCTGATGTTTTTTGTGCAAACGTTTGTTTTTACGTCTCGCTTCAGCTGTAGAGCTGAAGCTACAGCTGAAGCTTCAGCTGTAGAGCTGAAGCTACAGCTGTAGAGCTGAAGCTACAGCAAGCTGAAGCTACAGCTGTAGAGCTGAAGCTACAGCTGTAGAGCTGAAGCTACAGCTGTAGAGCTGAAGCTACAGCTGTAGAGCTGAAGCTACAGCTGTAGAGCTGAAGCTACAGCTGTAGAGCTGAAGCTACAGCTGTAGCTTCAGCTGTAGAGCTGAAGCTACAGCTGTAGAGCTGAAGCTACAGCTGTAGAGCTGAAGCTACAGCTGTAGCTTCAGCTGTAGAGCTGAAGCTACAGCTGTAGAGCTGAAGCTACAGCTCTACAGCTGTAGAGCTGAAGCTACAGCTGAAGCTATAAATTAAGTTAAGTTATAATTACGTAGCCGGGGGATGGGATTAAAATTAAAAAAACACCTGACGTTGTTTCGTCAGAGATAGAAGGTATATATCTCTACTTTTCTGTAACAATATTAGTATTTATTAATGATCATAAAAGAACAGGAAAGAAAAGCTGTTTGTATCTTTCTGGACCTTCATCTAAACCATAAAAACACTACTTTTTCACGTACATTTTCCGCTTTAATCTCAGAGAATAGAAATAGAGAAAGAGTTTTTTTCTCGTAAACGTTCGACTGAAATCTCAGAAATTCTAATTTTCCTTAGATCGTTACCCCCCTCCCCAGCTCCGTAACTATTATTTTTAATATCTACAATGACCTTAATAAACTATCGTGCACTGAACACATTAAATTGTTACTGATCTTCACATCTAACTCACAGCGAACCAAAACATAACACTTCTTAGGATCGTTGGATTAAATTCATCTATTCTTTTTCATAAATCCCGGTTATTATTTTACATGTTTTGAAACGTTCTTCTTCTCTCGTTAATCAGCCGGTTCACATTCACGTTCCTCTGAGCTGAAGTGGAACATAGCCGGCTAATGAACGCACGCGCTGGTTGTTCTGCCGCCGCTGGAGCCCGCTGACGGAGGCAGCGCGGCCGCGTGTCTGACACGAAGACTGAGGACAGAAACACAACGGTCGCCTTGACAACACGTGAAATGAGCTTCCTGCAGAACGAGAGAGAAACGAGGTCAGGCGCTTTCTCTCTGAAGGGAGATAACTGTCTGACTGCTGATCGCACTGCTAGGAAATATTGGAATATGCCGCTGCTTGATGTGTAGCAGGTATCATGTTCACCATCTTAGCGTAGCGTGTTAGCATGAAAACATTCGCTAATTAGCTCGTAAAAAAAAAAAAAAGCGATGAATGTCTTTAGTTCTGCAGGTGTTTGGTCATAAACCACCTGATGACAACGCCAGAGGATCAATAACATTATTATTAATCACTCTGAATCAATATGTGTCAGCAGAGTTTAAAAGAAAAGAAACGAGATGCGATCATGTTCGATGGAGATTAAACATTTTCTATTTATGGTTGTGAAATAAATATGAAGGAATTCAACCTTTTTCAAAGCAGATCAGTTGGCTGATGTCGGCGCACAGCAATGCATCAACGTCATCCTTCTTTTACACACACACGCACGCACGCACGCACGCACGCGCACGCACGCACGCACGCACGCACACACACACACGCACGCACGCACGCACGCACGCGATTCAAACGCCCCTCAGATGTGGCGTTTCGGCCGCGCGGTGCCTAATTGCTTTAATGAGGCTGGTTTCTGAGGAGAACTCGTTCCTGCAGTGTTTTAATTGAACGGTGATGTCATCGCTTCCTGCTGTGGAACACTGGAAACAGACCTGAATATAAACTGTTGCGTTCGTCACTGACACTGACCTCAGAGCAGTTTTATAGGATACTGTGAGGGAACATTGAGCTCTCGAGGTTGTAATTTTAACATCTAAAGTTGAATGGTGGACAAGTACTGGTCACACACTGAAACACACTGTAACACACACTGAAACACACACACACACACACACACACACACACACACTGAAACACACACACCTCCAGGTTCAGACGGCTCCATCCATCAGAGGGAGAAATCAATGTGTGAAGGACGTGAAGAAGAAGAAACCTTCCTCCAGAGAAAACCATCAGTTCTAACTGGAGAGGCATCGAAACACAAGAGAACAGAGTGAACCTGAACGCATCTCAGGTTACAGGAGTCTACCCCGACACACCTCCTGTGTTTTGTTGATTTATTCCCTTATTGTTTTTTGGGGGTTTCACATAACCCACTGCTGTTTCTGCAAAATAAATACATGAATAAATAAAAGCAAAAATCTATTTGTATTTACCGTAAAACATTTTCTTACCTCATTAAAAGCCGATATTTAGAAAAGAAGTGAAGTGGCGACCTTCACCTCATTATTACACCAAATAAGAAAGTGCTTCATGTTTAATATGATATTTGGGAGCATGAACAAACACAAGTTTATGTTTTACGACCGAGTCCTCGAGATAAAGGTGCAGTATGTTATCTTCCTCAGTTAGGTGATGATGATGTTTAACTCTCTGATAGACAAACGGCTATGGATCGCCTGCAACAGAAATCTTATTTAGGTCTTTACTGAAATGAAAGAAAGCTCAAAATAATATTTGGGTCCGGGGTTTGGTTTGGATCAGGTTGGAGCCACATCGTGAACTTTAATACGGACGTGAACAACGAGCGTTTGGAGCCCGTCGTCGTCGGAGCTGAAGGGTAAAACAAACGCGGCCTCCAGCGCGATGACATCCTGATGTTTGCTGAAGACTCTACAAACAGCTGAGGGCTGGTGTTGCATCAGGGTTTCATCAGCCGTGTATCACAGACCGACAGTACAAAGCTCCATCAGGAGCCTGAACGCAGCGTCTGCCTCTGCAGCATCCAACTGTCAGAAAAGAAAAAAAATCAAAGACCAACATGTTTCTGTTCAACAGCCGCCAGAAAAAAATAGAAAATAAAAAAAACAACAAAAACAAAATAGAGAAATGTATAAAGCGAACAAATCCCATTAGAGGAATCAGGATCTGCTCGTGTTCCAGCCACCGAGAGAACAGCGAGGAGGAGGAGGAGGAAGCCAGAAGTACAATCATTGTAGTGTTTGTACCATCATGTCTACCTCTGTGCCATAGACGACCAATAAAGTGACATAATGGACCATAGACGATCAGTAAAGTGACATAATGGACCATAGACGACCAATAAAGTGACATAATGTACTATAGACCATCAGTAAAGTAACATAATGTACCATAGACCATCAGTAAAGTGACATAATGTACCATAGACCGTCAATAAAGTGACATAATGGACCATAGACGACCAATAAAGTGACATAATGTACTATAGACCATCAGTAAAGTAACATAATGTACCATAGACCATCAGTAAAGTGACATAATGGACCATAGACGACCAATAAAGTGACATAATGTACTATAGACCATCAGTAAAGTAACATAATGTACCATAGACCATCAGTAAAGTGACATAATGTACTATAGACCATCAGTAAAGTAACATAATGTACCATAGACCATCAGTAAAGTGACATAATGTACCATAGACCGTCAATAAAGTGACATAATGTACCATAGACGACCGATAAAGTGACATAATGTACCATAAACGACCAGTAAAGTAACATAATGTACCATAACTCATCAGTAAAGTGACATAATGTACCATAACTCATCAGTAAAGTGACATAATGTACCATAACTCATCAGTAAAGTGACATAATGTACCATAACTCATCAGTAAAGTGACATAATGTACCATAACTCATCAGTAAAGTGACATAATGTACCATAACTCATCAGTAAAGTGACATAATGTAGCATAGACGTTCAGTAAAGGCTTCCCGTCGTCCATCCGTTATCTTTATCTTACGGTTCCTAGACTCTGTAAAGGTTTTCGTTCGGCCGTCCAGAGACCAGATATAATCTCTCCAAAGGGTTCTGGGTCTATTGGGTCTATTGGGCCTCTTACCCGTTGGTAACCTCTAACGGAAGGCGTCTAGGAGGATCCTGGTCAGATGTTGAACCACCTCACGTCTACTCCGAGGAGGTCTGAGCTCCTCAACCGGTCTCTAAGTCTGAGACCAGACTCCCTATGAAGGAAGCTCTTTTCGGCTGCTTGTATCCTCAAACTCATTCACTAGACCGACCAGTACAACACCTTCATCACCTTCATCACCATCATCTCCTTCATCTCCTTCATCTCCTTCATCACCATCATCACCATCATCACCTTCATCACCATCATCTCCTTCATCTCCTTCATCTCCTTCATCACGTTCATCACCTTCATCACCTTCATCTCCTTCATCACCTTCATCACCTTCATCTCCTTCATCTCCTTCATCACCTTCATCACCTTCATCTCCTTCATCTCCTTCATCACCTTCATCTCCTTCATCACCATCATCTCCTTCATCACCATCATCACCATCATCTCCTTCATCTCCTTCATCTCCTTCATCACCATCATCTCCTTCATCACCTTCATCTCCTTCATCTCCTTCATCACCTTCATCTCCTTCATCACCTTCATCACTATCATCTCCTTCATCACCTTCACCGCAGTCGTTCTGTCCTGTACTGTAACTCTGTATAGTTTGCTGGTCCACAAGCTGTCGGCCTGGTGGACTGGTGGACTGAAGGACTGAAGGATTGAAGGACTGGTGGACTGATGGACTGATGGACTGAAGGACTGATAGACTGAAGGACTGGTGGACTGGTGGACTGAAGGACTGATAGACTGAAGGACTGGTGGACTGAAGGACTGAAGGACTGGTGGACTGATGGACTGAAGGACTGAAGGACAGGTGGACTGGTGGACTGATGGACTGATGGACTGAAGGACTGGTAGACTGAAGGACTGGTGGACACACTGGTGGACTGGTGGACTGAAGGACTGGTGGACTGGTGGACTGAAGGATTGATGGACTGAAGGACTGGTGGACTGAAGGACTGGTGGACTGGTGGCCTGGTGGACTGATGGACTGAGGACTGGGACTGGTGGACTGAAGGATTGGTGGACTCAAGGACTGGTGGACTGAAGGACTGGTGGACTGGTGGCCTGGCAGCCTGGTGGCTGGACTGGTGGCCTGGCTGGTGGCCTGGCGGCCTGGTGGCCTGAAGGACTGGTGGCCTGGTGGCCTGGTGGACACTCTCATGCAGCACAGCTACGTCAGCTGGCTCTAAAAGCAATGAGGTTGTAGTTTAACTCCGTGCTGCTCTGACTAACTTAAAGTCCCATCTGGAACCAGCTGAGAGGAAAGTTGATGATTTCAGGCAGACGTCAGTTGCTTTGCAGCAGAATTGTTCATCTATTTCTAGAATTATGGTCCAATGAAACGTGAATCAGAACTCGCTGCTGCTTCCCACGATGCCGAACAATAAACTTGACAGATCTGTCACGTGTGCGTGAGTTACTTTGTTACAAAAATATGTAATTTGACATGTATGAAGCAGCAAGGAGCTACGATGAAACAAGAATAAAAGGTCTGGAGACGCAGGAGCAGGTAGACGTGAGGATTTCTACAAACACAGAATCAGTTAAATAAATAGAATCACTTTGAATGAGTCAGATTGTTTTCATGAGACGTGATATTCAGAGAGGGAAAAGAAAATGTCCTCATACTCAAACATAAACATCTTCAGTGACTCAACGACCGACCAGAGAAACACTGAGAAATATCTTCCTCTGTTTTTGACTGTTAACAAGGATCATTATAAAATGTGTACGTTTATATATAAATACAATACAATGTGTTCATATAGCTCTTTTCTGAACAGGAAACCTATAAATATATATATTCATAACAGCCGATATATCAAACATTTTTCTATTAAAATCAGCGTCGGACTCAAAATTTCCGTGTTCTCATTTATAACTTTGTGAAAGCGCTTTTCGTTTGTTGCTTCACGTCGTTACCGTGAAACAAAACCTCTTCGTTATGTTTCTAGGTGCGTCGACAACACGAGTCCTGAACAAACGTCTAAAACAACAACAACAACAACAACAACAACAACAACAACAGTTCGAGGCCTCCTGACTGTTTGTCTCACATTTTAAACTCCGTCACTTGTTGAGCGTTCGGACCACGTGAGGTACGAGTGACACGAAGCTGAGAGGCGTTCTCGCTTCACGCCGAGTGAAGTAACTTTCATCCAATGAAGCTCCTCTTCAGTTTGTTTGTAGCCAAATGAGACCAAATCCAGTCTGTTT
>JACSYO010000167.1:0-20000 GCA_016806645.1 Ophiodon elongatus | reverse complement strand
TGTTTTGAAGTATTTCATATTTTAACCTTTCTGTGTTTGGTTTGCATTTGGTTTCATACATGGTGGACATGTGACCGGGTCAACAGTCGCTCCTGGACAGCTGCTGTGCTTCACATGCAGTGAGAGGTGAGACATCGCCACATTAGATCTGCTTATTTACAAATCAGTTTAATGAACGATGTCATAAATCACTTTATTGCGGCATGTTGGTGAGTTTTTGAAACAAATGTAACGGTGTATTTCCAAATAGGTCAGCCAGGTGGTTCTCCACCGAGTTGGAGAACCCGCTTGTTTCTGTAGACGGCACCGAGCAGTAACCTGGTGCAGGGGAACCCAGATGTTCTCCCGGCTGAGCCTCCGGGGTTCTGTGCTTCTCTGTCGGTGACGACTCGGTAAACGTCTGCAGAGGAGACGTCAGCAGGCTCTCGCTGGGAGCCGCAGACTGACACCAGATCAGATCCGGCTGACAGGAAACACCTGCTTTGATCTCAGCTGACTGCTCTGGTTTTGCATTTCAAAGAGCTGCTGGCTGTCAGGGCTGCAAGGCTCTCCAGTCCAGAAGGAGATGAGCCCAGGCTGGAGTTATGTCTTCGTCTTTAGAAGTTGGATCATATTCTCTCCCGGTAACAGAACATTTAAGGTCTAAATTAAGACTTAGCAGTTTCCTCTGAGTTTCTGGACTTCCTTTTGGAACCAGGTCCAACTGGTTCTCACAGACCATGAAGTCTCTTCTGAAACACACGTCAGACGCAGGTTAACTTCTTCTCCAGCTTGAAGCTCTACAGACGTTCTCTCCGACAGAAGCCCAGTCACACCGTTCTGCTCCTGTCGGTCATTATGAATAGTTATTAATTATTAGTGCTAGTCTAGTACAACTCTGGGCCATATCTGATCATTCGAGGAACACTATATCTGTATTTAATGTCTGTAATCGGCCAATTAATCGTCTGTTTCTCGCTCCAAACTATCGTTATTTCGTCCTCCTTTAGAAACGCTCAGCCTCTAACCTAACGACTCGTTGAGGTTTGGGTTAAATTAAAGTACGGTTGCTTTATGAAATAAGTTTGTTTGTTACGTAGCTGGTTTTAACTGCAGGTGAAAGCCCCTCCGCCCCCGCAATCCGGTTTTCAGATGGATCTCCCTCGACGGAGGCGGGGCTCTGAGCTGATCGTCATAGCGATGCAGGCGTGACATCCGTCTTCAACGCGACACAAACAGCCTGTGTGTTCTGTCATCTGCAACCACAGAGGAACATCTGTAATGGAATTATTATAATCTGGGTCAAGAAACTGCAATCAGCAGTGTGTGTGTGTGTGTGTGTGTGTGTGTGTGTGTGTGTGTGTGTGTGTGTGTGTGTGTGTGTGTGTAGCATCCTCTTTAACCTTTTAGCTGATTCATGTTGAAACAGACATTAAATCATAACTTCATGAATCACTGAATAAATATTCCACCACACTGAATCACACCAAAGTGTCTTCTGTAGGAGAGCCCTGGTGATGTCATAGTGATGTCATAGTGATGTCATAGTGATGTTATAGTGATCATTGCTGACAGGTTTATAAAGGTTAAAAACTGTTAAATGTATTTGACTACTAGAGAATAATAGTGATAGGGGCTGAACGATGACTTTATTTAAATGCAGACAGTTAAAGAACACACGAACACACAGAACACACACACACACACACACAGACACACAGACACACACACACACACACACACACACACACACACACAGACACACACACACACACACACACACACACACACACACACAGACACACACACACACACACAGACACAGACACACACACACACACACACACGACACACACACACACAGACACACACACACACACACACAGACACACACACAGACACACACACACAGACACACACACACAGACACACACACACACACACACACACGCACACACACAGACACACACACACACACACACACCACACACACACACACACACACACACACACACACACACACACACACACACACACACACACACACACACACACACACACACACACACACACACACACACACACACACACACACACACACACACACACACACACACACAATAGTCTGTCACCTTGAACACGCTGCTGCTTTACTTAGGACATGCTAGTCTAATTTCTGTAGAACACACACACACACACTTTATTTCATCTCAGATAGAAAAACAAACATATTTGCATCATGTGTGGCTCCCTGGTGGATTCACAGACAGAAAAATAATCCGATGCAGAAGAACTTCTTTCATTTTTCTTTTGGTTTCAGATATTCAGGGTCTCCGAGTCCTCAGGGACTCTCTCTCACACACACACACACACACACACACACACACACACACACACACACACACACACACACACACCAGGGATCTAACAGTGGGTCAGGTGCTAGAGGAGAATGCTACGTTAGCCAAAGATAGAATATTTTACACTGGAAACTCAATACTAGATCATAAAACTAAATTGTATTCTCTGTATTTGTTCATGTTCAATACAAAGGGTTTAACCTGAGCCAAGTCACTCAACAATATCACATCCATACAGGGTCAGCTGATTGTAAAATATTATTTTATTTGTTTTTAACTCACTGGTCGTGACCCACTGATGTTTCACGACAGATTGTCAGCGTGAACGAGTTGAGCTATATGGATGGACTATATATGAACTGGTCTACTGGTCACAGGGGCCCAGAGGTTCTGTGGCCCCTGTAACCAGAGGTCCAGTGGCCCCTGTGACCAGAGGTTCTGTGGCCCCTGGCCCAGAGGTCCTGTGGCCCCTATGACCAGACGTCCTGTGGCCCCTGGTCCAGAGCTTCTGTTTGAAGTTACTGCTTCACAAACAAACACTAAGAGACACAAAACCACCACAGAGACGCAACAGTAGCAAGAAACGATGCAGAAGGTCCACAAAGAGCCGTCAGCGTGTTGAGTTCATTATGTTTCTGAGTATGAAGGAACATGTTTACTTGTTTACTTGTTTACTTGGTGTTGTTCTCCTTTTAGTCGGTGCTGCGTGGAGTACAGTGAGAATATAGATATCTGAACCAGTAATCATAGAGCAGGTCATGACCAGCCGCTGTGTGTCCATTTGTTTGTTCGCATGCACAAGTTATTCATTGATATGAGTTCATAATATAGACGGTGGGGGCCCTTGTTCTCATGTAGGGACGGGGGCCCTTGTTCTCATGTAGGGACGGTGGGGGCCCTTGTTCTCATGTAGGGACGGTGGGGGCCCTTGTTCTCATGTAGGGACGGGGGCCCTTGTTCTCATGTAGGGACGGTGGGGGCCCTTGTTCTCATGTAGGGACGGTAACATTCACCAGAGAGAAGAGGATTTAAAGTGCGGCGCCCCCTGGTGGTGTTCGGGTGGAGAAAGAGAGAAGACGTGGAGATGCACTCGGCCTCCGGCCTGCTGTCAGCGCTCCGTGTGTCATGGAGACTTTTCTCTTCTGGAGTCACAGAAGACACAAATGGAACAAAGCAGCTGATTAAAGCTCTGCGTTGAGAGCAGCCTGAGCCTCCACGTCACGGCAGCGAGCCGAGGCCACGCCCCCGGCGTCCCGGGCTCTAATCCCACACCGCTCAGCCCGCTCTTCCATCGCGCCGCGTCACGGCCGATCTGCACTGAGCCGACCAGATAAACACTTCTGACTGATGGAGACAATCGCTCCTTCCACACTGTGCAAGAACAAAGAGGAGGCAAGAATAGCTTTGTATGCAAATCAACCCTCGCACCCACTCCACCTCCATCAGCGCCGGAAAAAACACGCCGACATCAAAGGGAGCCGCCGACTGCAGAAAGAGGTTGATCAGGATTCAGCAGTTAAGTGACGGTTCACTTTAATCCTGCAGGGAAACTTCACCTGAACACACACACACACACACACACGCACACACACACACGCAATCAGAATCACATGAACACAACTGATGCATTCACTGTGATTACATACGAAGGGTGTGACTACAGATATGAACTGAACCATGACAGCGTTTGGTTGTCTGACCTATCTGAGGTTTAGCTTTCAGTCCGTGTCTGATGACTTGTTATTGCCGTCTTCATGGAAAGTCCCTCCAATAAACTCAAATGGTCCTGCGTGAGAAACACAAGGCCAAGATTACTTCATGTTGGCGTGAACGCGACCTAAAGGCCTTTAATCACACGAGGCGTAACAAATAAACAAATATTTTGCATTCAAACAATTAATACGGGTAGCGATGCAAATTTGTGACGGTTGCAACATATTTTGAATAAATGGTTTGAAAAGATTCTCACAGTGACTCAAACTCACTCGGAGCATTTCACTAAGAAGATACTCAATCAGTCTTCAACACTTACAGCGTTTATGTCTGGAGCTTTTATTGTGAAAGGTCAGAACACAAGGACAGGATCTGGTCTGCTGCCTTCATCAAGAATGAAAGGAGTAATAAAGTTCTTCATGTGGGTTCAGACCATAGTCCAACCTGACCCTCTGTTGTTCTTCACTACGGGTATGTCCAGACAGTGTCCAACACTCAGGAAGTAACCCTCACTCAGAGAAATAACCCTCACTTAGAGAAATAACCCTCACTCAGAGAAATAACCCTCACTCAGAGAAATAACCCTCACTCAGAGAAATAACCCTCACTCAGAGAAATAACCCTCACTCAGAGAAATAACCCTCACTCAGAGAAATAACCCTCACTTAGAGAAGTAACCCTCACTCAGGAAGTAACCCTCACTCAGAGGAGTAACCCTCACACAGAAGTAACCCTCACTCAGAGGAGTAACCCTCACTCAGAGGAGTAACCCTCACTCAGAGGAGTAACCCTCACTCAGGAAGTAACCCTCACTCAGAGGAGTAACCCTCACTCAGGAAGTAACCCTCACTCAGGGAAATAACCCTCACTCAGAGAAATAACCCTCACTCAGAGAAATAACCCTCACTCAGGAAGTAACCCTCACTCAGAGGAGTAACCCTCACACAGAAGTAACCCTCACTCAGAGGAGTAACCCTCACTCAGAGGAGTAACCCTCACTCAGAGGAGTAACCCTCACTCAGGAAGTAACCCTCACTCAGAGGAGTAACCCTCACTCAGGAAGTAACCCTCACTCAGGGAAATAACCCTCACTCAGAGAAATAACCCTCACTCAGAGAAATAACCCTCACTCAGGAAGTAACCCTCACTCAGAGGAGTAACCCTCACACAGAAGTAACCCTCACTCAGAGGAGTAACCCTCACTCAGAGGAGTAACCCTCACTCAGAGGAGTAACCCTCACTCAGGAAGTAACCCTCACTCAGAGGAGTAACCCTCACTCAGAGGAGTAACCCTCACTCAGAGGAGTAACCCTCACACAGGAAGTAAACCTCACTCAGAGGAGTAACCCTCACACAGGAAGTAAACCTCACTCAGAGGAGTAACCCTCACTCAGGAAGTAACCCTCACTCAGAGGAGTAACCCTCACTCAGGAAGTAACCCTCACTCAGAGGAGTAACCCTCACTCAGAGGAGTAACCCTCACACAGGAAGTAAACCTCACTCAGGAAGTAACCCTCACTCAGGAAATAACCCTTACTCAGGAAATAAACCTCACTCAGAGGAGTAACCCTCACTCAGGAAATAACCCTCACTCAGGAAATAACCCTCGCGCAGAGAAATAACCCCCACTCTGGAAATAACCGTAATTTAGATAAGTAACCCTCACTTACGAAATAACCCTCACTCAGAGAAATAACCCTCACTCAGAGAAATAACCCTGACTCAAGGAAATAACCCTCACTCAGGAAATAACCCCCGCTCAGAGAAGTAACCTTCACTCAAAGAAATAACCCTCACTCAGGAAATAACCCTCACTCAGAGAAGTAACCCTCACTCTGGAAATAACCTCCGCTCAGAGAAATAACCCTCACTCAGGAAATAACCCTCACTCAGAGAAATAACCTCCGCTCAGAGAAATAACCCTCACTCAGAGAAATAACCCTCACTCAGAGAAATAACCCTCGCTCAGGAAATAACCCTCACTCAGAGAAATAACCCTCACTCAGAGAAATAACCCTCGCTCAGAGAAATAACCCCCGCTCAGAGAAATAACCCTCACTCAGGAAATAACCCTCACTCAGAGAAATAACCCTCGCTCAGAGAAATAACCCCCGCTCAGAGAAATAACCCCCGCTCAGAGAAATAACACTCACTCAGAGAAGTAACCCTCACTCAGGAAATAACTCTCACTCAAGGAAATAACCCCCACTCAGAGAAATAACCCTCACTCAGGAAATAACCCTCACTCCGGAAATAACTCTCGTTCAGAGAAATAACCCTCGCTCAGAGAAATAACACTCACTCAGAGAAGTAACCCTCACTTAGGAAATAACCCTCATTCAGAGAAGTAACCCTCACTCAGGAAATAACCCTCACTCAGAGAAATAACCCTCATTCAGAGAAGTAACCCTCACTTAGGAAATAACCCTCACTCAGGAAATAACCCTCACTCAAGAAATAACCCTCACTCAGGAAATAACCCCCGCTCAGAGAAATAACCCTCACTCAGAGAAATAACCCTCACTCAGGAAATAACCCTCACTCCGGAAATAACTCTCGTTCAGAGAAATAACCCTCGCTCAGAGAAATAACACTCACTCAGAGAAGTAACCCTCACTTAGGAAATAACCCTCATTCAGAGAAGTAACCCTCACTCAGGAAATAACCCTCACTCAGAGAAATAACCCTCATTCAGAGAAATAACCCCGCTCAGAGAAATAACCCTCCTCAGAGAAATAACACTACTCAGAAAAGTAACCCTCACTCAGGAATAACCCTCCTCAGGAAATAACCCTCACTCAGAGAAATAACCCTCACTCAGGAAATAACCCTCACTCAGGAAATAACCCTCACTCAAAATAACCCTCACTCAAAAATAACCCTCACTCAGGAAATAACCCTCACTCAGAGAAATAACCCTCACTCAGGAAATAACCCTCACTCCGGAAATAACTCTCGTTCAGAGAAATAACCCTCGCTCAGAGAAATAACACTCACTCAGAGAAGTAACCCTCACTTAGGAAATAACCCTCATTCAGAGAAGTAACCCTCACTCAGGAAATAACCCTCACTCAGAGAAATAACCCTCATTCAGAGAAGTAACCCTCACTTAGGAAATAACCCTCACTCAGGAAATAACCCTCACTCAAGAAATAACCCTCACTCAGGAAATAACCCCCGCTCAGAGAAGTAACCCTCACTCAGGAAATAACCTCCGCTCAGAGAAATAACCCTCACTCAGGAAATAACCCCCGCTCAGAGAAATAACCCTCACTCAGAGAAATAACCCTCACTCAGGAAATAACCCCCGCTCAGGAAATAACCCTCACTCAGAGAAATAACCCTCACTCAGAGAAATAACCCTCACTCAGAGAAATAACCCTCACTCAGGAAATAACCCCCGCTCAGAGAAATAACCCTCACTCAGAGAAATAACCCTCACTCAGGAAATAACCCTCACTCAGAGAAATAACCCTCACTCAGGAAATAACACTCACTCAGAGAAGTAACCCTCACTCAGGAAATAACCCTCACTCAAGGAAATAACCCTCACTCAGGAAATAACCCTCAATCAGAGAAATAACCCTCAATCAGAGAAGTAACCCTCAATCAGAGAAGTAACCTTCGCTCAGGAAATAACCCTCACTCGGAGAAATAACCCTCACTCAGAGAAATAACCCTCACTCAGGAAATAACCCCCGCTCAGAGAAATAACCCTGACTCAAGGAAATAACCCTCACTCAGGAAATAACCCTCACTCAGGAAATAACACTCACTCAGAGAAGTAACCTTCACTCAAAGAAATAACCCTCACTCAGGAAATAACCCTCACTCAGGAAATAACCCTCACTCAGAGAAGTAACCCTCGCTCAGGAAATAACCCTCACTCAGAGAAATAACCCTCGCTCAGGAAATAACCTTCACTCAGAGAAATAACCCTCACTCAGGAAATAACCCTCACTCAGGAAATAACCCCCGCTCAGAGAAGTAACCCTCACTCAGAGAAATAGCCCTCACTCAGAGAAATAACCCTCATTCAGAGAAGTAACCCTCACTCTGGAAATAACTCTCACTCAGGAAATAACCCCCGCTCAGAGAAATAACCCTCACTCAGGAAATAACCCCCGCTCAGAGAAATAACCCTCACTCAGGAAATAACCCCCGCTCAGAGAAATAACCCTCACTCTGGAAATAACCCTCACTCAGGAAATAACCCCCGCTCAGAGAAATAACCCTCACTCAGGAAATAACCCCCGCTCAGAGAAGTAACCCTCACTCAGGAAATAACCCTCACTCAGGAAATAACCCTCGTTCAGAGAAATAACCCTCACTCAGGAAATAACCCCCGCTCAGAGAAATAACCCTCACTCAGGAAATAACCCTCACTCAGGAAATAACCCCCACTCAGAGAAATAACCCTCACTCAGGAAATAACCCCCGCTCAGAGAAATAACCCTCACTCAGGAAATAACCCTCACTCAGGAAATAACCCCCGCTCAGAGAAGTAACCCTCACTCAGGAAATAACCCCCGCTCAGAGAAATAACCCTCACTCAGAGAAATAACCCTCGTTCAGAGAAATAACCCTCGCGCAGAGAAATAACCCCCGCTCAGAGAAATAACCCTCAATCAGAGAAGTAACCCTCACTCAGAGAAGTAACCCTCACTTAGGAAATAACCCTCACTCAGGAAATAACCCTCACTCAGAGAAATAACCCTCATTCAGAGAAATAACCCTCACTCAGGAAATAACCCTCACTCAGGAAATAACCCTCACTCAAGAAATAACCCTCACTCAGGAAATAACCCTCACTCAGGAAATAACCCTCACTCAGAGAAACCCTCACTCAGGAAAACCACTCAGAGAAATAACCCTCACTCAGAGAAGTAACCCTCACTCAGGAAATAACCCTCACTCAGGAAATAACCCTCACTCAAGAAATAACCCTCACTCAGGAAATAACCCCCGCTCAGAGAAGTAACCCTCACTCAGGAAATAACCCCCGCTCAGAGAAATAACCCTCACTCAGAGAAATAACCCTCGCTCAGGAAATAACCCTCGCTCAGAGAAATAACCCTCACTCAGGAAATAACCCTCACTCAGAGAAATAACCCTCGCTCAGAGAAATAACCCCCGCTCAGAGAAATAACCCTCACTCAGAGAAATAACCCTCACTCAGAGAAATAACCCTCACTCAGGAAATAACTCTCACTCAAGGAAATAACCCTCATCAGAGAAGTAACCCTCGCTCAGGAAATAACACTCACTCAGAGAAGTAACCCTCACTCAAAGAAATAACCCTCACTCAAAGAAATAACCCTCACTCAGGAAATAACCCCCACTCAGAGAAATAACCCTCACTCAGGAAATAACCCTCACTCCGGAAATAACTCTCGTTCAGAGAAATAACCCTCGCTCAGAGAAATAACACTCACTCAGAGAAGTAACCCTCACTTAGGAAATAACCCTCATTCAGAGAAGTAACCCTCACTCAGGAAATAACCCTCACTCAGAGAAATAACCCTCATTCAGAGAAGTAACCCTCACTTAGGAAATAACCCTCACTCAGGAAATAACCCTCACTCAAGAAATAACCCTCACTCAGGAAATAACCCCCGCTCAGAGAAATAACCCTCACTCAGAGAAATAACCCTCACTCAGGAAATAACCCTCACTCCGGAAATAACTCTCGTTCAGAGAAATAACCCTCGCTCAGAGAAATAACACTCACTCAGAGAAGTAACCCTCACTTAGGAAATAACCCTCATTCAGAGAAGTAACCCTCACTCAGGAAATAACCCTCACTCAGAGAAATAACCCTCATTCAGAGAAGTAACCCTCACTTAGGAAATAACCCTCACTCAGGAAATAACCCTCACTCAAGAAATAACCCTCACTCAGGAAATGACCCTCACTCAGAGAAATAACCCTCATTCAGAGAAGTAACCCTCACTCAGGAAATAACCCTTACTCAGGAAATAACCCCCTCAGAGAAATAACCCCCACTAAGAGAAATAACCCCCACTCAGAGAAATAACCCCCACTCAGAGAAATAACCCCCACTCAGAGAAGTAACCCTCACTCACGAAGTAACCCTCACTCAGGAAATAACCCTCACTCAGAGAAGTAACCCTCACTCAGAGAAGTAACCCTCACTCAGAGAAGTAACCCTCACTCAGGAAATAACCCTCACTCAGAGAAGTAACCCTCACTCAGAGAAGTAACCCTCACTCAGGAAAGACACGGCGCGTACGCTGCGATAAATTGACGAGCGAATTAATTGCACAAGACAAACACCCCCAAACATTTCTGCGAGCACTAAACACAAAGCATATCTGATGGGACCAAAGCTACATATTTATTACAATTCAGCTTGAGGGGAAAATAAATCTTTGAACCAAATGTCACGGCAATTTATCCAATTCTTTTTTTTATGTTTCCGTCTTAACTAAAGTGTTGAAATGACTTCATGTAAAGTCATGTATGAACCTGTATGTACATCACGATCGTAATAAAGATTTTATTTATTCCTGAACTCTGGTCAGAACCAGGCTAGCTTTTCTCCCCTGCCTCCAGTCTTTATGCTAAGCTAAGCTAACCATGTTTCTAGAAGGAATCTCTCACGACATTCTTTTCACCATCTTGGATTCGTCTTTTTTTCACATTTAACAACAAATATCTGCTGAGAAAACTTTATTTTGCTGATTACAGTGAAGTTGTGTTGAACTACGGATCCCAACCATCAACCCCGCCTCGAGTTGAGCTCGTGTAGCATGCTAACGTTACTACGGAGAAACTTCGCTCCGAGAGAAACATCCTGAGAAAAAGATTTCTTCAATATTTTCTCTGTTTTAAAAGTAAGAAAACTGATGAATATGACCGTTTTATTAGCAGCGGAGGAGTGAAATGATTTGAACATTATCATGGAGGTATTTGAGGTTTCTTCTAACGAGAATGTGGAGCAGGAAGCAGGAAGATAAAGGTGAAGAGAGTTTCTGATCTCGGCTGTCGGTCGTCCGTCAGGCAGACGGATGACCTCATCACTTCATCATTACAGGATGACCTCATCACTTCATCATTACAGGATGACCTCATCACTTCATCATTACAGGATGAAGATGATGCTATCTGAGGCTGTGAAGGATGTTCACGTCTCCTCAGCTGCTTCCTGTCTCTGGAGCCACTCAGGAGCAGGTACTCAGAACCTCGTCATATTCCAACACACTCGTATATTTGAAATAATAACCTTTGAGTTATTAAAACCACTTTCACACAACAAACGTGGAACATTACTGACTGACTCTCGAGACGATGGGGAGGATTTGGTGTCACAGCGAAGAGCGAAGATGCCTTTTTAGCAATTTTATTAGCAATATTTAAACCTGATAACATTAGTTAGGACTACACGATTATGGCAAAAATTAGAATCTTGATTATTTTGATCAATATTGAAATTATACACTGATTTTATAGACAAAATATTTCCATGTTGTGCTTCATTCCTGCTGATGATCAAATCTGTGCATTACAATAAGACATTAAATATAGTTCTTCTTCACCTGAATTCAGTGCATTTTAATATACCGTTCATTAATCTCCTGCTCTAGATTGAAGCTCCCGAAAAGAGAAGCCAAAACATGGGTGGCTGGCAGGTAGTTTAGGAAGCGCTTGATTTGATGTGCAGCAGAGTTTTCTATGACAGTCGATCATGTTTATTTAAATGTTTGAAGCTAAAATCATGATGAATATTTGAAAGATTGTGCAGCCCTAACGATAACGAGACAATCTGTAAGCGTCGTCCGATGGAGGAGGAAACATCTGCAGACACGCCCACAAGAGTGAGGCTGCGAAATCTGGACCGGAGCAGGCGGAGACACCGGAGACGGTGAAGATCAAAGCTCGGCAGGTTCTCAAGAGGTCCGGAGGAACCGAGAGTCCATGAACCGATGGGAACTGTCTCTAGTGGGGAATGCATTATGAATCAATGAGGAGTGTGTGTGTGTGTGTGTGTGTGTGTGTGTGTGTGCGTGCGTGCGTGCGTGCGTGCGTGCGTGTGTCAGAGGCTGCTCAACGGGAGGGGTCTAATCTCTGCAGGAGGAAACATAGACTGTGACAGATTCTCAGATTTTCTGTGAAACTGGAGTCAGCTAGAGGTTCTTAAAGAGGCAGCGCGTCTGTTTGAGACCTCGTGAAGACTTCTGCTGCTCATCAGCCAGCCGACCCATCGGTCCTGATCACATGATGAGACTCATCTGAGTGGCTGTGTTGTTGATGCATGTAATATAAATATTATTGTAATCGACATGTATTAATAAATACGTTCAGTCGTTATCGGTGTGAAGGTGAGTGAGACACTCGTGTCCAGCGGGACAACACAGAGACATTCTCAGACCATCTGGACTCTCTGAGCCGCGTCCAACCGGGGGGCGACGCTCTGTAACACCTAGCTGATGTCTGAGGGTTAGGGTCGGACACCTGTCGGGGGAGGGAGGACGAGGAGGAGGGACGAGGAGGAGGAGGTGGAGGAGGAGGAAGGACGAGGAGGGAGGACGAGGAGGAGGAGGGAGGACGAGGAGGAGGGACGAGGAGGAGGAGGAGGAGGAAGGACGAGGAGGGAGGACGAGGAGGAGGAGGGAGGACGAGGAGGAGGGACGAAGAGGAGGGACGAGGAGGAGGGACGAGGAGGAGGGGGAAGGACGAGGGGGGAATACGAGGAGGACGGACGAGGAGGGAGGACGAAGAGGAAGGACGAGGACGAGGAGGGAGGACGAGGAGGAAGGACGCGGACGAGGAGGGAGGACGAGGAGGAAGAGGGAGGATGAGGAGGAAGGACGAGGAGGAAGAGGGAGGATGAGGAGGAAGGACGAGGAGGAAGAGGGAGGACGAGGAGGAAGAGGGAGGACGAGGAAGAGGGAGGACGAGGAAGAGGAAGGACGGCAGGAGGCGACCAGACAAATCTTAAGACACTGGAGATGGACTCGGGAGCAGAAGCTGGACGCAGGACGGGAGTCTGGATTCTGTGTTGAGAGATCTGAGATGAGTGTAAGATAATTATTATTAAAGTAAACAATAAATAAGGCTTCATTTGGTGGTTTTAAGTTCATCAGACCATCAGAGGAATCTATTGGAGAAAAAGATCAAGATCCTAAACTACTGACTGTTGAATATTAACTCTAACTTTCACAGCTGACACCTGACGGAGGAATGAGGAGCTCCAGGTTTACAGGTTTGGTTTCTTCTGATCTCAGATCAAGTTCTGACACAGTTAATGAAAATTCCATGATCGCTCTCTTCTGTCTTCATCGAGGAGCAACGAGGCGTGACCGTGCACAAAGGACCCTAGAGAGAGAGGTAGAGAGAGAGAGAGAGAGAGAGAGAGAGAGAGAGACAGAGAGACAGAGAGAGAGAGACACACACAGGGAGACAGACAGAGCGAGAGCTCAAACAGCTCATAATTCATCTCTAATATCTATTTTACATTAGTATATGTGCTACTAATTTAGTTTTAGTATGAATTCTAAAATACTGAACACCTTCGTGTTTTCTTACAACTTTAAACCCGACAGGAAGCTCAATCATCAGGTTTGATTGTCCATCAATATTTCAAGCTCGTGAATTTACATCAGCAGCGAGCCTCAAACCTCCAGCTGGGCTCACTCAACCTGCTCAACTCTGACATGTTCAGGTGGAAGAACATCTGATGACCAGCAAGGAGGTCGGGCCCCCGGTAGGAGGTCGGGCCCCCGGTAGGAGGTCGGGCCCCCGGCAGGAGGTCGGGCCCCCGGCAGGAGGCCGGGCCCCCGGGGTCCGGGTAGATCACAGTCAGGCGGCTACCTCCGCTTCTTTCCGGATTGTTTGATTGGCAGGAGGAGGATTGTTTGATTGGCAGGAGGAGGATTGTTTGATTGGCAGGAGGAGGATTGTTTGATTGGCAGGAGGAGGATTGTTTGATTGGCAGGAGGAGGCTGCCGTGGTACCGTTCGCTTCTACGTAGAGCTACCTATTTCTCAGGTGTTTGAAACACAGGCTGACCTCTTCTGAGTCTGAGAGTCTGAGAGTCTGAGGGTTTGAGAGTCTGAGGGTCTGAGGGTCTGAGTCTAAGAGTCTGAGTCTGAGAGTCTAAGAGTCTGAGAGTCTGAGAGTCTGAGTCTAAGAGTCTGAGAGTCTGAGAATCTGAGGGTCAGAGAGTCTGAGGGTCTGAGTCTGAGAGTCTGAGGGTCTGAGAGTCTAAGAGTCTGAGAGTCTGAGAGTCTGAGTCTAAGAATCTGAGAGTCTGAGAATCTGAGAGACTGAGAGTCTAAGAGTCTGATGGTCTGAGAGTCTGAGTCTGAGAGTCTGAGGGTCTGAGTCTAAGAGTCTGAGAGTTTGAGAGTCTGAGAGTGTCAGTCTAAGAGTCTGAGTCTAAGAGTCTGAGTCTGAGAGTCTCTGAGAGTCTGAGAGTCTGCGAGTCTGAGAGTCTGAGAGTCTGAGGGTCTCAGGGTCTGAGTCTAAGAGTCTGAGAGTCTGAGAGTCTGAGTCTGAGAGTCTGATGGTCTGAGAGTCTGCGAGTCTGAGGGTCTGAGGGTCTGAGGGTTCAGGACTTTAACCCGACAACATGACATCCCCTCCACCGAAAACTAACAACAAGAGCAGAAAAGTGTCTGTGAATCACCGTCACTACGAGACCAGACGTCTTCCAGACTGAGACGCAGAGGGGAGAAGATAAAGGTTCAGATGTATTGTTTGTAATGATGCAAAAAAACAAAAAAATGGAAGAAGAAGAAGAAGGAAGACGAGACGAGATGTGTGGGCGAGACAGAGGAACCCTGGGGGGGCGGAGACACACGCCTCATCCCAGAGGAGGGGAAGGAAAACAAAGACACACAACACGAGAGAGAGGACAGAAACAAATAGAACAGCTAAAGAACCCATGTGTGTGTGTGTGTGTGTGTGTGTGTGTGTGTGTGTGTGTGTGTGTGTGTGTGTGTATGTGTGTGTGTGAGAAAGTATTTTGTTATTACAGTGTGGACACTAGGTATAACACGTCTGAAGGGTTGGACGATGTTTCATGAGTTTTACATGTTTTGCATTTTGAAAGTTTGTATATTTTTGAAAAGTGGGCACATTTTTTGTGAAAGTCACACATTTTTTTTTAATGTGAACATTTTGTGTTTGATGAGGACGGTGGTATCATTTCTGGAAAATAAGGACATTTTCCGTCATTTACATTTTTGGACATTTTATAAATATTCTTTCCTAAAGTGATGATAATTTTCTGGAAAATAAGGCAATTTTTAAAAAGTAAAGACATTTTGAAAGCTTTAACACATGAAGTATTGACTTCACTAAAAGAACCAGAGGATGAAACTCATCAATGCTGGTAATATTTGACAATTCTTTCAAATTTATAGAAATGATCTATAATTGTCAATTCTGAAATAGAGTCAACCGTTTTGGGACTAATCCATCCATCCATCCATTTTCCTCCGCTTATCCGGGGTCGGGTCGCGGTGGCAGCAGGCCTAGCAGGCCGACCCAGGCTTCCCTCTCACCCGCAACACGTTCCAGCTCGTTCTGGGGGATCCCGAGGCGTTCCCAGGCCAGCTGGGAGATATAATCCCTCCAGCGTGTCCTGGGTCTTCCCCGGGGCCTCCTACCAGTTGGGCGTGCCTGGAAAACCTCTAACAGGAGGCGTCCAGGAGGCATCCTGATCAGATGCCCGAACCACCTCAGCTGACTACTTTCGATACGAAGGAGTAGCGCCTCAACTCCAAGTTCCCTCCTGATGTCCGAGCTCCTTACCCTATCTCTAAGGCTGAGCCCGGCCACCCTACGGAGGAAACTCATCTCCTTACCCTATCTCTAAGGCTGAGCCCGGCCACCCTACGGAGAAAACTCATCTCCTTACCCTATCTCTAAGGCTGAGCCCGGCCACCCTACAGAGGAAACTCATCTCCTTACCCTATCTCTAAGGCTGAGCCCGGCCACCCTACGGAGAAAACTCATCTCCTTACCCTATCTCTAAGGCTGAGCCCGGCCACCCTACGGAGAAAACTCATCTCCTTACCCTATCTCTAAGGCTGAGCCCGACCACCCTACGGAGGAGACTCATCTCCTTACCCTATCTCTAAGGCTGAGCCCGACCACCCTACGGAGAAAACTCATCTCCTTACCCTATCTCTAAGGCTGAGCCCGGCCACCCTACGGAGAAAACTCATCTCCTTACCCTATCTCTAAGGCTGAGCCCGGCCACCCTACGGAGAAAACTCATTTCGGCTGCTTGTATCCGAGCAAGCGGGACTAATCTACATAATGAAATAAAAATAGTTAACTCCCTCCAATCAGAGCCCCTCCTCTCCTCTAGCGGAGGCGGGGTTAGCGCTGGCTCTAAACCCACCGGACTCAGAGCCCCACGTCTCTACTTTCTCTCTCGTAATGCAGAAGTGGGCGTGGCTTCATCTATCAGCCCCTCACACGTTTATTCTGATTTCCCACATGAAAAGATTTTTTAAAAAGGGGCTTGAATCTGGATCTTTGAATATTCAAATATGCAAATACCAAACCCTCGCTCACTTTACTGACTAATCTTGGCCGGAGGTTTCAGGTTTCTTAGTGACGAACCAAATATAGCTCGTACGTTTGAATCCCAGATGTTCAGGGGCGTGCACAGACACCCCCTCCTCCAGTAGATGTGAACACACCTCTTTAGTGACTAACTAAGTCCGTTGGGGTCAGACGTTTCATCAACCGGCCTCTCACAAGCGTTATTCATGGATCTGGGATCAGTGCGAGGCCGGGCGTCCACAGAGCCGCTCTAGGTATTTCCATTTGATGAATTCCGTTGGCTGCCGTCCTCAGGCAGCAGGAATGTGGGTCAGCAGGTTAGCTTCAGCCCTAAAGCTGATCACAGGTCTGTTCTTAAGGCCGCCCCTCTCACACACTGCGCTCTGTGTCCTTCACGTTGCACAACTCACGCCCGCCGTCACACCGCCAGCTGAAGCTTCTCACACATCTTCACTTTCAACACAAACTAGTATTCAAAACCCACTTTTGTTTTTGTTTTTTTCAATAATCACAGTCAATATCATTTCAAAATTTGGACCCACAGAATATATTTGGACTTCCTGTTTTACGAGGACGTCTAACGAGCAGGGTCAGGGTCCCCTTTACGTCTATTAAAACAACACACCAACAACACAGATGTTAGGCTCAGTCATCTCCTAAAATAGCTGCTCGCTTATAGTTTTATCAAACTCACTATTTTCCGAGGCGGATTAATTCACATTCAGTGTTTCGTACATGTAACACATGTTACTAAAATAATCTAGTGTATGTGTATGTGTGTGTGTGTATATGTGTGTGTGTGTGTGTGTGTGTGTGTGTGTGTTCATGGTAAGACTGTTTTTAAAACAGTAAACAGGTCCAGAACTTTAACCTCAGACTCCAAACACCGTCTTTTAAAATGTGACCTTTGACCTTCCAGTGGAGAGAGGTCAAGTCTGCTGTAAGTCAACTGTGACAGACCACAGACCCTCTTCATGTTCAAACACTGTGTAGCAGAAATATATTTCACAAACCTTTTATAGTAAACTTGTAAATTCCTTGACCGTGAAGCTGTTCAGAGTGAAACTGAGCCAGAAGCCAATTATCTTAAAACTCTATGATGGAAACGTTTTCAACACATGACTCTTAAATTCAGGCTTTCACGGAACAATGTTTATCTGCATAATCTATGTATTCCATGTGCAGAAGTGTCAACATGTGAAACAATATGACAAGAATAAACAGCAAAGACCAATCAGGAGAAAGGAGGGCGGAGACGTAATCAGCTCCTGCGTGAAGGTGATTGGTTCAACGGGGCAATATATTATTATATATTATAATTTTAATGCTACATAAATGAGCTTCATTGTTCGGCTTATTATTAGGTGGAGGCGGTGGGGGCGCTATAAACCAAACCTTTACTAAATGAATCCTTTTACAAACAGGCCTCTCTGGCTTCATCTGTTGAGTCACGTCTGACCAGCAAGACAACCACAAGCTCCTTGAGTTTATGAGGCGCACTTGAACGCATCATTGGACCCGCTGTTGTCTCCCTGGGGAGTTTTATTGCTGTCATTATTTACTGGTGTCGTGGATCTCTGCTTGGACCAAACGCCTCAGAATCAGTCACACTCTTCCTCTTCCTCTTCCTCACCGCACAAACACTGACATCTTCATCCTTCTCCTCAAACAGCTGTTACATAACAGAGCTCATTGAAGCTGGTTCCTCTCACCAGTCTCACACCAACATCACTGGTATCAGAGTGTGTGTGTGTGTGTGTGTGTGTGTGTGTGTGTGTGTGTGTGTGTGTGTGTGTGTGTATGTGTATGTGTATGTGTGTGTGTGTGTATATATATGTGTGTGTGTGTGTGTGTATGTGTGTGTGTGTGTATATATATGTGTGTGTGTGTGTGTATGTGTGTGTGTGTGTATATATATGTGTGTGTGTGTGTGTGTATGTGTGTGTATGTGTTTATTTGCATCCGTGGGATATTTTGAGCTGTTGGATTAATTGTGAAGTCAATAAAATGTGAAAACAGAGAGAACATGTTCATCACAACGTCTTCAGACCAACAGCTCAGAACCAAAGATCTTCTATTCAGTGATGTATGACGAAGAGAAACAGCAAACCCTCTCATTTGAGAAGCTGGAACCGGAGAATGTTTCTTTCACCGGTTCTGCTTAAAAAAAAACAATTATTATCAAAACAGCTGCTAGTTATGTTTCTCTGATCAACTAATCCATTTGTGGCTTCAGCTCTGCAGCAGAGCAGCAAAACAATGATCACATGCTAAAGATCGCTTAAATAAAGACACGCTACACGGCCAGAAGTATATGGACAGCTGGACGTTACACACTTATGAAAACACGTGTGTACACAAGTGTACATTTGAACTGAAATTCCAGAAAATCATAAAAAATAAAACAAGAATGAACGTTTGTGTCCATCCACTCCTGTTGTGTGAATATTAGTATGAAATATGTATATATATATTAACAGACAGTTGGTGTCATTAAATCTCTGCAGAAACAGACGAGGTGATTAAAAGAGAAGAACAATGGAAAAACATGTAGAGAACATAATGGAAATATGTTTGTGTCATATATTATTGTTAGAAAAACATGGACTCCATCATTCCTCCAGTTTATCCACCAGGAAAACATCCAGGAACCTCCAGCTCTCACAACTGTCCACATGAACCCAGCTGCACCTTCTAACCCTCAGAGGACCTGAGCATCATGGATCTACTGGGGACGAGGTGCTGAGGCTCAGACACATACGCTCCGTAGTCGGATTCTGCTTTCCTCCACACAGAGCCTCACTCAGCTTCAGTGTTTGTGTAAAAACAGGTGGAAGCATGACATGACATGACATGACATGACATGACATGACATGACATGACATGACATGACATGACATGACATGACATGACATGACATGACATGACATGACATGTGTTTCTGTGGTTCCTACAGCCCAGTGGGACTCAACAGTTCCAAAAACTAAATCTATTCATGTTCGTGTCACGTGACGAAGAAAAGCCCCAAACCACCAGGTCTGAGGAGCTGGAGCTGGAACGTAAACAATGATCCAAACAATAGCAAGTTCATTTTCTGTTCTATAGAATAATAATGAATTATTCATAAAGCTGCTGGCTGATGATCAGACCAGTCACGTTCTCCCACGACCAACTGGGAACCATTTCTGAAGCTGGGATGTTGAAGAGGGACAAACAGAAAGTGTTGACTCAAAGATGGAGGAACAAAGATCACCTTAAGTCATTCAGCACGTGCGTTCATTCAAGTTAAATAACTTCAATCCAGTCAGCGGCTCTCAGCTCTCTCACTGCCCGACTTCAGGTGCCAGCCTGCGGCTTCAGCAACACCAGAGCCTCCGCAGACTGTGTGTGTGTGTGTGTGTGTGT
>JACSYO010000166.1:10000-12500 GCA_016806645.1 Ophiodon elongatus | reverse complement strand
GTGTGTGTGTGTGTGTGTGTGTGTGTGCGTGTGTGTGTGTGTTCATGTCTGTGTGTGTGTGTGTGTGTGTGTGTGTGTTCATGTCTGTGTGTGTGTGTGTGTGTGTGTGTGTTCATGTCTGTGTGTGTGTGTGTGTGTGTGTGTGTGTGTGTGTGTGTGTGTGTGTGTGTTTTGTGTGTGTGTGTGTGTGTTCATGTCTGTGTGTGTGTGTGTGTGTGTGTGTGTGTGTGTGTGTTTGTCTGTGTGTGTGTGTGTGTGTGTGTGTGTGTGTTCATGTCTGTGTGTGTGTGTGTGTGTGTGTGTGTGTGTGTGTGTGTGTGTGTGTGTTCGTGTTGTGTGTGTGTGTGTGTGTGTGTGTGTGTGTGTGTGTCTGTGTGTGTGTGTGTGTGTGTGTGTGTGGTAAGAACTAGTTTACTTTGGTTTGACTGTAGAGAAGATTAACTGCTCATAAACCTCCAGATCTATAAATCAATAAAGAAACTTCCTTAGTCTTAGAGATAACATCCCGTGACCTCCTGCGGGGTCGCGACCCTGAGGAACGGAGCCAGCTGACGGATATTTAAGTCTCTCAGTTATTCGGCAGGACGACTGAACACGTTGATGCATTGACGTGTTCTTGTTGAGAGGAAAACGTGTTCTCGTAGATAATTAAATCATCTTCATGGGGATGACACGGCACAAAGCAGGTAAACCAGCAGGGGGCGACTCCTCTGGTTGTATAGAAGTCAAAGCTTCATGTGTTAAAGCTGCATTTCTCTCCTGACCACCAGGGGGCGACTCCTCTGGTTGTATAGAAGTCAAAGCTTCATGTGTTAAAGCTGCATTCTCTCTCCTGACCACCAGGGGGCGACTCCTCTGGTTGTATAGAAGTCAAAGCTTCATGTGTTAAAGCTGCATTCTCTCCTGACCACCAGGGGGCGACTCCTCTGGTTGTATAGAAGTCTATAGAAAATGACTCTACTTCTCTCTTGATTTATTCCCTCAGTAAACATTGTAAACATGAGTTTATGTCTCAATCTCTAGTTTCAAGTCTTCTTCAATACAGCATGATGTTCATTTAGTAAATTATGGTCCATTTAGAGTCAAACAGACCATAAAGCAGGGGATGCTTTAGGGCGGGGCTACAGGGTGATTGACAGGTCTCTAACAGACCATAAAGAGGGGATGCTTTGGGCGGGGCTGGTGATTGCAGGTCTCTAACAGACCATAAAGCAGGGATGCTTTAGGGCGGGGCTACAGGGTGATTGGGTGATTGACAGGTCTCTAACAGACCATAAAGCAGGGGATGCTTTAGGGCGGGGCTACAGGGTGATTGACAGGTCTCTAACAGACCATAAAGCGGGGATGCTTTAGGGCGGGGCTACAGGGTGATTGACAGGTCTCTAACAGACCATAAAGAGGGGATGCTTTAGGGCGGGGCTACAGGTGATTGACAGGTCTCTAACAGACCATAAAGAGGGGATGCTTTAGGGCGGGGCTACGGTGATTGACAGGTCTCTAACAGACCATAAAGAGGGGATGCTTTAGGGCGGGGCTACAGGGTGATTGACAGGTCTCTAACAGACCATAAAGAGGGGATGCTTTAGGGCGGGGCTACAGGGTGATTGACAGGTCTCTAACAGACCATAAAGAGGGGATGCTTTAGGGCGGGGCTACAGGGTGATTGACAGGTCTCTAACAGACCATAAAGCAGGGGATGCTTTAGGGCGGGGCTACAGGGTGATTGACAGGTCTCTAACAGACCATAAAGAGGGGATGCTTTAGGGCGGGGGACACGATGGAGGACGTGTGATTGTGAGGACACGAGGTATTAAAGGAGTGAAGGGGAAGAGAGGTTACAAATATACAGTAGTCTGTCTGTGTTCATACAGACAGGAGGGAGAGACAGACAGGAGGGAGAGACAGACAGGAGGAAGGGATAGACAGGAGGGAGAGACAGACAGGAGGGAGAGACAGACAGGAGGAAGGGATAGACAGGAGGGAGGGACAGACAGGAGGGAGGGACAGACAGGAAGGAGGGACAGACAGGAGGGAGAGACAGACAGGAGGGAGAGACAGACAGGAGGGAGAGACAGACAGGAGGGAGGGACAGACAGGAGGGAGAGACAGACAGGAGGGAGAGACAGACAGGAGGGAGAGACAGACAGGAGGGAGGGACAGACAGGAGGGAGAGACAGACAGGAGAGGGAGGGACAGACAGGAGGGAGGGACAGACAGGAGGGAGAGACAGACAGGAGGGAGGGACAGACAGGAGGGAGACATGAGCAGTGAGACAGGCCTGTGTTAGTTTGAGTGACAGCTGGAGGAGAACACACAGCTCTTCTTGTTAGAGATTCAGATTAGAGCCAGATGTTCACTGTCTGTCTGTCTGTCTCACTGCAGGGCTGTCTGTCTGCCTGTCTCACTGCAGGGCTGTCTGTCTGCCTGTCTCACTGCAGGGCTGTCTGTCTGCCTGTCTGTCTCACTGCAGGGCTGTCTGTCTACCTGTCTCACTGCAGGG
>JACSYO010000166.1:0-2500 GCA_016806645.1 Ophiodon elongatus | reverse complement strand
TCTGTCTTCTGTCCTTCTGTCTCCACCCGTCTGTCTTCTGTTTTCTTTCCTTCTGTCTCCACCCGTCTGTCTTCTGTCCTTCTGTCTCCACCCGTCTGTCTTCTGTCCTTCTGTCTCCACCCATCTGTCTTCTGTTTTCTTTCCTTCTGTCTCCACCCGTCTGTCTTCTGTCCTTCTGTCTCCACCCGTCTGTCTTCTGTCTTCTTTCCTTCTGTCTCCACCCGTCTGTCTTCTGTCCTTCTGTCTCCACCCGTCTGTCTTCTGTCCTTCTGTCTCCACCCGTCTGTCTTCTGTCCTCCTGTGTCCACCCGTCTGTCTTCTGTCCTTCTGTCTCCACCCGTCTGTCTTCTGTTCTTCTGTCTCCACCCGTCTGTCTTCTGTTTTCTTTCCTTCTGTCTCCACCCGTCTGTCTTCTGTCCTTCTGTGTCCACCCGTCTGTCTTCTGTCCTTCTGTCTCCACCCGTCTGTCTTCTGTTTTCTTTCCTTCTGTCTCCACCCGTCTGTCTTCTGTCCTTCTGTCTCCACCCGTCTGTCTTCTGTCCTTCTGTCTCCACCCATCTGTCTTCTGTTTTCTTTCCTTCTGTCTCCACCCGTCTGTCTTCTGTCCTTCTGTCTCCACCCGTCTGTCTTCTGTCTTTTTCTTTCCTTCTGTCTCCTCCCGTCTGTCTTCTGTCCTTCTGTCTCCACCCGTCTGTCTTCTGTCCTTCTGTCTCCACCCGTCTGTCTTCTGTTTTCTTTCCTTCTGTCTCCACCCGTCTGTCTTCTGTCCTTCTGTCTCCACCCGTCTGTCTTCTGTCCTTCTGTCTTTGCTTTGTCTTCTGTCTTCTTTCCTTCTGTCTCCACCCGTCTGTCTTCTGTCCTTCTGTCTCCAATTGTCTGTCTTCTGTTTTTTTCCTTCTGTTTCCATTGTCTGTCTTTGTCCTTCTGTCTCCACCCGTCTGTCTTCTGTCCTTCTTTCTCCACCCGTCTGTCTTCTGTCTTTTTCCTTCTGTTCTGCCCGTGTTTATTTTGTCTTCTGTCTTCTGTCTTTTGTCTTTTTGTTTCCACCAGTTTGTCTTCTTTCCTTCTGTCTCCACCCGTCTGTCTTCTGTCCTTCTGTCTCCACCCCTCTGTCCTCCATTATTTGGAGGTTCTAACTGACCTTTGTTCCTCTCCAGACAACCGCAGTTCTGTTGTGTCCATAATCCATTTTTACGTTTGTTTTTATTATTATTGTTATTGTTTCTTCCAGTTTAAAAGTGAAAACTAATTTTACTTTTTTAAACTCATGTTTACAATGTTTACTGAGGGAATAAATCAAGAGAGAAGTAGAGTCATTTTCTATTGACTTCTATACAACCAGAGGAGTCGCCCCCTGGTGGTCAGCAGAGAGAATGCAGCTTTAACATGAAACTTTGACTTCTATACAACCAGAGGAGTTGCCCCCTGGTGGTCAGGAGAGAGAATGCAGCTTTAACACATGAAGCTTTGACTTCTATACAACCAGAGGAGTCGCCCCCTGGTGGTCAGGAGAGAGAATGCAGCTTTAACACATGAAGCTTTGACTTCTATACAACCAGAGGAGTTGCCCCCTGGTGGTCAGGAGAGAGAATGCAGCTTTAACATGAAACTTTGACTTCTATACAACCAGAGGAGTCACCCCCTGGTGGTCAGGAGAGAATTTCATAAGCTGCCTTTTTAAATTGTCCCACAGAACTCTCCGTCCATTACTAGACATGTGTGTAACAAGTATTAAACTCCGTTTTCTCCATCAGTTCCATCAGTCGGGCTTTTCCCCGCTGTCCACAACACTTTTGTTTTCAGACAACAGACCTCTTTTGTTTGAAGGACACTCGGGCCTTCACTGTCTCCTTCAGTCTGACGACGTGTTCGCTCGTCATTTCAATGAAACTTCTGTCATCCGGGATGTTTGAACGCTCCCAGATCGGATCTTTCTCTTTCATTGGGATCCAGTCAGCCGGACCACATGCCGAGGTGTTCCGGCTCACATTGAGTTCTCAGTGAGGTCTTTACATGTAGTATTCCTCTCGTCACCAACGTCCCTGGTGCCCAGTCGACGGTACCGTGGTGTTCTGGGTCCTCTCGTCACCAACGTCCCTGGTGCCCAGTCGACGGTACCGTGGTGTTCTGGGGCCTCTCGTCACCAACGTCCCTGGTGCCCAGTCGACGGTACCGTGGTGTTCAGGCCTCTCGTCACCAACGTCCCTGGTGCCCAGTCGACGGTACCGTGGTGTTCTGGGTCCTCTCGTCACCAACGTCCCTGGTGCCCAGTCGATCGTACCGGTGTTCAGGCCTTCGTCAATTAACGTCCCTGGTGCCCAGTCGACGGTACCGTGGTGTTCTGAGTCCTCTCGTCACCAACGTCCCTGGTGCCCAGTCGACGGTACCGTGGTGTTCTGGGGCCTCTCGTCACCAACGTCCCTGGTGCCCAGTCGACGGTACCGTGGTGTTCAGGCCTCTCGTCACCAACGTCCCTGGTGCCCAGTCGACGGTACCGTGG